>CAUZXS010005408.1:40000-107500 GCA_963585895.1 Sepioteuthis lessoniana | reverse complement strand
GGATCTGTTCCGATCAAATAACCAAACTTAGGTAGTGATAAACCTCTTCATTTCTGAGATGAGTAACCACTTATAAGTGACAGGTAATGTAACCAACCTGAGATCTTTCTGCTTGTTTAAGCAAAACTTATGAAATAGCAACAATTATCTTTTTCTTGTTGAAATAGTGTAAATAATGAGTAGAGTGTTTGCCAATGGTCCAGAAGATTGGGGTTCAGTCCCAGGTCGAGTCATACCAAAGACTCAAAAAATGGTACTTGATGCCGCCTTGCTTAACACTCTGCACTATAAGGTAAGGATCAAGGGTAAAGTGGAGCAATCCAGGGAAAGGAGTAGCGCCCTCCCCTACACCTTGGTGTAGTAGCCATTGAAAGGGGAGCCTTTGGGTCACCCTTGACTAAAGTCGCTAACTTAACGAGGAAGAGCCTGTGGTATAACAGTTATTAAAGAAAAGGGACTTCACAAGCCAAAATCAAATTGTGAATGAAGCTGTTAGCATATCCCTTTGTGCTAATGACTTTCAAAAAGACATTAATCTTGCTTTTCTCTTACTATGGGTATATAGTAGGGCAGACTGTGCTCTTTTGCTCAAGTAAAGAGCAACCAATCTTGGAGAAAGAACTGAATTTAAAACCTTAGGAGTGTTGTTCAGGCAAATTTGGCTCACTTTTTTTCTGTTATCAGCTCATCCAAAAAGTGCAGCCATCACCACTATTAATAAAATCACCTCTGTAAGCAGTGTAACAGTTCACGTCAATCTTAATGGGGAAGTTTTTTTTATTATTATAAAGAATGAGACATGTCACCTTCAAAATAGCCCTCTCCAATTATGATAAAGCATTCTCATCAGATTTTTTTTTTCTATTCTTGTATGCATATTTGAAGTAGGTTTGATGGATAATCTCTGGGTCTCATAGTGTATTTTTTTCTACCCGTTCTAAATTTTGTTTGAAATCAACAACTTTTCAGAGTGCATTTCAACTTTGGTAACAAAAAAGTCTAAAAGAACTAAATTCAAAGTTTAAGGCAGCTGTAGGAAGAAAGTTATTTGTGATTCATCAAAATTTCTCAGTATGATGATTGTCTGTTGATGTAAATGGTTGTCCAAATTTGAGATCTTTTTTGGTGGATACAGGTCAAACAAAGCTACCATTATGGCCTATTGCAAGATTAGAAAAGTTTTTATAAAAATGTTGTTAATATGAAATAGAATTTTACATAAACATCCTTTATTGTTTAACTTGGTGGTGGTGGGGGGGAATTCACATGGTATAGTAGTTAATTGTCATAAAAAAGGACTCAGTGACCAGGGTTCAAATCCTTTCACTTTATCCTAATATTCTTGGAAATTCATCTCTTCTACCTTCCATGGGTATTAATAGTATGGCAGATTGAGCTCTTTAACCTTGGACCATATTCAAAGGTTGTGTTTACAAAACATAGCATGTCTATGTCCAAAATATTCCATAGGTTATGCAATATCATCAGTTTTGTAAATATAAGTTTAAGACAAAAAATAGTGCCAAGGTCATCAAATTGATTAGTAACACTGTAAATTGATGTTTATATTTGGAAGGAATTTTAAATATCAATATCCTTAAATGTAGTTTAATGGTGATTATCCAAGAAAATGGATTTAGCTATCAGTATTCTAATCCTTGACCAAGTCATGTGCATTTCACTTTTAAATAATGCCCTTAAGAAAAGTATGAATGTATTTGTTCTCCTAATCCTAGTTATAGATAAATTGTTGGGCTGATTGGGTTCTTCAGCTGTGATACAGCAAATAGTCTAGAGGGAAAACTGATTACAAACCAACTGCACATAAATAAAAAATGACTTTATGTTTGTGATGCATCTTGCCCATACTACACATACAATCACTCCAGCACATGTAGCTCAAACTCAAATCCATGTGGCATCATGTAGGTTTGTTTGGTTTTATCTAAGTTCAAGATCACTGCAACACAATATTTCAATCAAATGCATGCAAAAACATCTCGTTAGTATGTTATTTGAAAAGTTTGGTTTCTTTTTTAGTTCATCCACCCACTGCATGCATATCATATGGAATTATGACGTCAAAATAGCTGTAGTTTACGTCAGTTGTCAAATACAAAATAATTCAAAGTACACCTACACATGTTTTTGTTTTCAAAATGTTGATAAACAATTATCATTCTCCCTCACACATATCAAAAGATCATTGGCTGTGTAGAAAAATCATGTTCCTGCACATATGCTTTTTAATGTACCACAGTTAATGTTATCTCTTCAGTGCTTTGTCTTATTCAACACCACAAATTTCTGCTAATATATATATAAGATTATTTTTTTCCTTTTTTTCATTGGTCCAATGAGAGAAAAAAGTAAATGCTTTAAAATGAATAGTTCAGAAAGTGAATTTGGTTTCAGGTTATCTATTTTTTTGTTTCTACAAGTGTTTCTGAAGTTGTCTTCAGGTTGTTAATGATGGATTTGGGCACTCTCTTTCATTTCTATTGTATTGACTGTTTCCATAGGGTTGTAGTTCTTTTTAATTCCTGGATTTGTGTCTGTGAATGCCCAGTTAGTTAATTGTCTGTGACAACTTTTAGCCTCTGCAAATTTTTTTTTGTGTGTGTTTACAAGAGTGTATTCTGTGTGTTTGTGTGAGTGTTCATATCCATGTATGTGTTTATTCTTGGGGAAGTGGGGTTCCTTTATTACTCTTTTTCTGCTAAATAACCTAGAATAGTTGATTTGCCATAAAACCCATCCATCAACTAAACTTCTTTCCTAAGTGATTCTTTAAGTGTGTGTGTGTATTATTAGGTTCTGTTTAATATAGATTTAAGTTTATGAAGGTTTTTCTTTTAAATTGAGTAATATGGAGCTGTCATTTTGGTATATTGGCATTATTCTAAACAGTTCTTTGTTGCATTTGTAAAGGTGTTTTGAAAAATAGTTTTCTGTTTTTTGGCAATTTAAAGTTACTCCTGTTAGGATTCTCTATTGTTTAGAGTCTGAATTGTATACTTTTTACTCTTGCAATATTTGATTATGTAGACTAGGTTTTTTTTAATTGCAGTTTGAATTTTTATTAATTATGAATGTTATTTTTAAGTATTTGAAGGTATAGGATTTTCCTTCTATGATTATATTACATACGCCACATCTTTTATTTTTGCATTTCGTGACTCTCCATGCGTTATAGGTTCCTCAAATGTAGATGATGTGAGTAAGTGTTTTAAAATTCTGGGTTGACTCTGGCTTTTTATGATTTTTGTTGTGACTAGTATTTTTTTTATTCTGTCATTGTTTTTAAGTTGTTGGAAATTTTTGATTATTTCTGTGAATAGTTCTGGGTTTTGGTTGTATGTAGAGATCTATGCTAAGTTCGTTGCTATGTTTTTTTGGGGTCTGTAATTCTTTTAATGGTATTTTTTGTTAATTCAAATCCCTTAGTGTAGTTGAGTATCCCCTCTGGGGGAGGATATGTGCAATGCAGATTTTCGGTTAGTGACTTTTGAAATAGAGGTATTTTTGGATGTCTATGGGTTTGTGGTTAATGTCTGTGATAATTTGGCCATTTTCATTAAAAATGAAGATGTCTAAAAATAGTAGCCCTTTAAAGCTGTGTTTCATGGTGAATTTTTTTTTAGGGTGAAAGTTTTATAGTAAGTTATATAAATTGTTAATGTTGGCTCATGGGCATTTCCAGAATATAAAACAATCATCTAAGTATCTTTTCCATGATGTAAAAAATTCTGTTTTTATATTGTATTTTTTACCTATGCTTTTTTTGTACTTAATAATAATTTTTCTTCTAAATATGCTAAGGTTAGCGTGGCATATGTTGGTGCCATTTTAGTTCTCATACCTGTTCCTAGAGTTTGGGTGTAATTTATGTTATTGAATTGGAAAGAGTAATTATTTAGAATTACTTCTATACCATGTGATAAATTTTTTATTAGTGTTTCCGAGTATTTTTTTTATCCAAAATGAGATGGCTTGTTTTCTTATTCAGGGGGGATATTACTGAACAGTTGTATCGGACAATTAACTCTAACTAGACATTCATAGACAGAAATCCAGGAATTAAAAAGAACCACAACCCTATAAAAACAGTTGCCACTATAAAAACCAGAGAAAGTGTCCAAAATCATCATTAACTTCCTGATGATGACTTTAATTGTCAAAAACACATGTAGAAGCAAAAAAATAAATAACCTGAAACCAAATTCACTTGTGGACCTATTCATTTTAAAGGATGTATATATAGCTATACACACACACACAAACTATGTATATGTGTGTGTATATCTATATATATATATACACACACACACACATGCACCAACAATATATATATATATATATATATATATATATATATACGCACACACACAGTCAATAATGAAATTATTTGTATACCCATAAAGATTGAATATTTTGACTCATTTCATAGAATTTAATATTCGTATGATGCCAAACTTTTTTATGTTATTAAGTACAAAAAAGGAATATAAAACTCAATTTTGAGATGGATAGGTTTAATTTACTTAATGAGAAGAAAAATAGACAAAAGAGGGAAAAATAAAATTATTTGTACAGTATGAAAAATTGAAAAAAATTGAGCAATTTTTACAATAGCTTGTCTTATCTTTATAACTTGCATTCGTTTTTTTAAAGTTTTTGATGATATTTGAGCAAGTCTTTTTTGAGATTTTCTTCTATTCTTCTAAAGCTACATGTTCTATTTCCTGAAGGTTTTTTGGTGACTGATAATTTATTCAAACTATCAATTCTTGCCATAGATTTTCAATAGGATTCAAGTCAGAATTTCTTAAAGCCAATGGCAGAACTGTAATCTTCTTTTTCTGAAGTCATGTAATTACTGATTTAGACTTTTGTTTGGGATCATTATCTTGCTGGAAAGTAAATCACCGACCTTGATCAAGTTTTTTCACTGATAGTTCTAGATTTTTATCCAGAATTTTTTATATAGTCTTCAGAATTCATTATTCTTCTTATCACAATTATATATATATATATATATATACTGTGTGTGTTCAGTTCTCCTTTATAGAACATCAATGAATAGCACTCACCTTCAAGCCAATAGTAACATGGCTGGCTCCTTGAAGCTATTTAATGCATTTTTTTAAAAAAAATACAAATATGGCACGAGGCCTAAAAAATGGGTGGGGAAGGCTGGTCTACACTATCCTAATCTCTAACTTAACTAGACTCATTCACTGACCAATACATATCTCCAAATTAAAAAACACCAAAATACCTCAATTAAACATATCACAATCAAAACGACAATCACCAAAACAACACTACTGCTCCATGGACTTCTAAACTTAATCCCATATTTACAAAGTGAGGGGGAGGGGAACAATTTAAACAAAACAAATGAATGCTATATACATCTTTATTTAAAATTCCCCTAAAAACGAAAATGAACAGAACATATATACATTATGATAGTTAGTATGGGGTCCCCCCCACGTACTAAGACATGGCAGAAAGAGGAGTTAACCAGTCGAAAATAGTGTCGAAGGAGGAAAAATAATCAAATAAGATAAATAAATGGTACAAAATATAAGTAAACAATAAATATGAATTAACATAAGCCCTCCATCGCACTCCTGGAGAACTCCAATTCCTGTCACCTAACAGAGGGAAAGGGAAGGGAGAGTGAAACAAAAGAAGGGGACAAAAAAAATAGGGGCCCAATGACCTTGCATACTCTAGCTAAGTTAACTAAATTAGGAACAAACTAAATCAAAATGGCCTAAAAAATTCTAACTTACCTGGGCTGGGTGGTCACGTCCTTCCGGTAACTCAAAATTCTTAAGTCCCTGGAATGTCCAAAGTGAAAGTAAGGTTGGCTCCTACCACGCGACACAAGCGCGCAACAGTCACCCACCTTTCGCCAAACTCCAGCGAAGAGAGTCTCTTTCTCTCAGACCGGATTTTGACTTTGATTTGGTGTTTGTAATATGCCACCAGGGTCTGAGAAGAAAAAGACTCGTCCTCGTAGAGTTCCTTCTTTCTCGTCGTCCACATCACGACACGCATAACGCCGAGTAAGCAGAGAAACACATAATGTTCCTGTCTGTTCAACCTCGGTACCACATTGCTGCACACAGAACTGGCTTCCAGGACAAAAAACTTTCCATTGAGGATGCGGACCATGTAGCCTTCAAGAAGCTTGCACAGCGGCTGTACGACCGGGCAGTGAAAGAAGGCGTGACTAATAGTCTCCTCCAAATCGCCGCACCGGCCGCACTCAGGCGAAATGGCCTGTTGCGCTGCAAACAATTTCTTGCCGACCCAGAGGGCATTCCGAATGACCAGCCAGGTGAGGGAAGCCTCGTCATTATTGAGACACCTCATCCTGGGGGCCCAAGGCCACAGTAAGCGACCCTCCGCCTCCGTCACACCGAGCTCGCCAATCAGACCATCGCTAGCGGCCCCCCTAACTAAACAACGATATAATGCCTTACTCGACAACGGCCGGCTGTCAGAGAGACCTGTCTGCAGCCGAGAGAGAACTTTCAAAGCATGCCGGCACTCGCGATAGAAAGGGCATTCGCGTCTGGGCAACCGATGGGCCTCCCCATCAGCAAAATGCACACTTCTTAGCGACGGGAAAGACTGTTTAGCGTCTTCTTTCCAGACGCTTCCCGTCGCCGTGTCTCGTGAACACATCCGGTCTAGGAAAGTAAGACGCAAAGTATGGCGCCGTACCTCGACGTTAGGCACTCCTAGACCGCCTTCAGAAGGGTGAAGGTAACAGATCTCCCGTCGCACTAAAGGATGTCTCTTTGCCCAGAGAAACTGGAAGAGAATCCTTTCCAGCTTGAATAGGATGGTGGCCGGGATAGGAAGCACTGAAAGTCGGTATACGGCTAGGGAGTAGATGTGCGAACAGCACACCTCTGCCCGACCCTTAAGGGAAAGCCTTCTACGCAACCACAACTCAGTTGCGGCTACGACCTTATCCAGTACTTCCGACCAGTTTTTCTCCAATTGAAGGTCAGGCCCAAACCAGACGCCGAGTATCTTGCACGGACCGTCTTTCCAAGTGAAGGGGCCGGGAAGAGCATAGCCTTTCCACGAGCCCAACCGCAAGCCGACAGACTTATCGCGGTTAATCTTGGCCCCCGTTACAGCTTCGTACCTTCCGATTTCTTTGCTCACCTCCTCCACCTCGGCACTGCTCGTTACAAGCACGCTGACGTCGTCAGCGTATGCAGTGTACTTGGCCACCTCACTGGCGCCAGGTAACGTGAGGCCGCGTAGGACCGGGTTCGCCTTTATCCTGCGTAGAAAAGGTTCTAACGCCAGGATATATAACATGGGCGATAACGGGCAACCTTGCCGAATAGATCGAGTCAGAGTGAAGGGCTCCGACCTTACCCCATTCACCTCCACCACGACTCCGGGGGACGCATAAAGGAGACGTATCCAGGTGCGAAAATCAACCCCGAAGCCGGCCGAAGACAAGACAGCCTCCAAAAAAGCATGGTCAACCCTATCGAAGGCCTTGGACTGATCTAAATTGATCAGCGCGGCATTTCCGTCGACTTTTTCTACGATCGTGCGGACCAGATGAAGACTGTCCTGGATAGTCCTACCCTTCACAGCACAAGTCTGCTCGGGGCAAATCAGACTAGGCAGGACAGTCTGCAAACGGTTTGCCAGGATCTTCGCCAAAATCTTTAAGTCAGTGTTAAGCATCGTTAAAGGGCGAAAGTTACTAATCCCATCCCCACCATGTTTGTTCTTACGAAGCAACTTCACTATACCCCTGGTGAAGCGTCTGGGTATAGTACCCTGCCTCATCCAGTTGTTATAGATGGTTGCCAGCAAGGGGACAAACATGTGCGACAACCTCAAGTACACTTCATCAATTCCGGGGGACTTGTCCATCAATTCCGGGGGACTTGTCCATCAATTCCGGGGGACTTGTCCAGCCCGACCGACTTCAGAGCATCCCGAATCTCCTCCTCCTTTATGCGCCCCTCACACCCAGCCGCTTCAGTCGCCGAAAGGCGAGGAAAGTCGGCAAGATAGGTGTCGAACTGAGCAGAACTCAGTCCGGGCTCCCTGGTGAAAAGCTTCAAGAAATACTGCCGGAACTCACCACAGATGGCTTCGTTTGTAGTTCGACGGAGCCCCTCCGGCGATGTGACACTGGCGATATGCCGATCAGTAGCATGCCTCAGTTCCTCGGCCCGTAATTCCTGGGCCATATTCGTCGCCTCGCACGACATTCTCTTTAACCTAGCCCTAACTACCAGAGCTTGGTACTCCTTAATTTGCAAGGAGGCCAGCTCGGCCTTAGCTACGTTAACTTGCCCACTATCTCCCGCCAAAACCGCCCTATCTAGCTTATCCTTAATCGACCTTTGCTCCGCTACCCTAGCTGACTTGAGTCTCCTACTATAGTCGGCAGCAAAGGATCTAATGCTATCCTTAAGGTTAGCCCACCACCTATTTCCCATAATAGCCCCCGTCAATTCCCGCTTTATCGTTAGTTCTAGCTGGTTCCGGAAGTCAGCCTCCGCCAAAAGGGAAAGGTTGAATTTCCAGTAACCAGACATCCTACATCTAGCCTTATCTAACTTAATCGACACACATAAAAATTTGTGGTCGGAATCTTTATACGGCTCAAAACTTGGACCACCTAAATAGTCTAAGTCGACTCGCTTAACTAACACTCGGTCCAAATAGCTATAAAGCTGGGCCGAGGCGCCCCTACCGGTCCAAGTCCAAACTAACTTATTTGGATGCCTTTCGCGAAATTTGTCAGCGAGATCAAGTCGCTGTACAAAGTCGCGAAAATATCTCGCATCCAACGTGTTCGTACCCGAACTAATAGCCCCTCTATCTAAATTGGGATCAAGGACGGCGTTCCAATCTCCCACTAAAATTACCCGCTTCGACGGACTAACGTACGGCTCGATGCGCCGGAAAAACGCAGGGAGCTCACTAGTAGCGCTGGGTCCATAAACCCCAATCAGCCGAAACGCCTTATCCTTTATGGTAACGTCCACCACGCAAAGTCTGCCCGCCGGATCTGAAAGAACAAGAGCACACGTGGCGCCCAGACGTCTACTTATCAGCCAGGTGACACCTCTGGAACGACCATCAAAACATGCTGAAAAGGACAAATAGTCCTTCGACAGAATATCTTCATGGAAGTTGAAGTCAAAACGAGTCTCCTGCAAACATATATCAATGCCGCGACGCTGGAGGTATAAAAATAAATGGGATCTTCTCGAATCCGACCTCAGGCCGCGGCCATTCAGACTAGCCAATCTTAGATCCATCATGAACATTACAGGGGTTGAGTGCCCGGACTAAACATGGCAGGGGTCAAGACCCCGACGGTCTGGCTCATGGACCCTGTGGCCATCTCATTGGTGATGGCTCCGTCATGAGCGAGACCCCCGATATCTCGCGGGAAGGTTAGTTTAACCGCCCTATACAGGGAAGGGTGCAACACCACAGGGACCCTCCCAATGAGTCCCTTACATGAATGTTCATCATCTTTGATGAATGAGATAGGGCCGAGGGCCTCATTTGCTTCTGCAAGCATTCTCATTGCTCTTTCTGACCCCCGGCCCTTACGTATGACCGAGGTGATCCATGCGTCCGGGAAGCTTCGAGGGTCCTCCACATCTTTACCGTTCACCTCCTTAAAATTGTGGAGGACCCTCAAGTCTTTGATGAGTTGCCGCTGGACCTTATGATGACGGTCCAGGACCCCCTCATCCACCCGGCAAATGTTAAGACCAGAGTGATGCTGTTCCTTCAGCCCCCTCCTTTCTTTTTTCTGATGTTTAGGGACCTCATCCCCCGAGCTATCGATGGATGGACTCCGCTGCCGTTTCTTCGGAGATGAAGAGGGTGAAGTTGATGCTGTTGCTGCTACTGGTGGCGGTGACGGCTTGGTTGGTTGCGACTCCAACGGCAGCGGAGGGGGGGTGGGTCCCTTCTTTAGATGGTATTTCAGCGGTGTCAGGTTAGGGGGTGGCATGGACTTTGGAGGAGGTGTGGAGGGAGGTCTAATTGTTCTGGGCTGTTTGGGTGATGAAGGGGTGGATCGAGAGGGTCCTGGTTGAGGGGTCGATTTCCTCTGCAGGTCCAGCCGCTTCTTGAATTCTAGCAGCTTCTCAAACTTCTCCCGGCCTGGGCTGAAAGACCTGACCAAGGGAGGAGTGGACTGTTTGGGAGGAGTTTTGGGTGGGAATTTTTTGCTACTGAGTGGGGATTTTGATGATTGGGCATACGATTTTGCGGTGGGGGAACTGTTGGTGCCCACCTGGGTCGACTTTCGGGAATGAGGATCCGCTGGTTGGATCTTCCTCCCACCTTTTCCCACTGTCAGCCACTCGCCCCCCGCCTCCTCGGAATTAACCGTAGATGACGTAGGGGGAGCAGGGCTTTTTGATGCCGCTGATGTGGGCGAGACTACGAGAGCCTCCTTTTCGTCGTTGTTTTTCACAACAGGTGGGGGGGGTGCCAGGATTCTGGTCAGGCTTCTTCGGGGCCTTCTTCCCCGGGCAAACTGCAGAAAGGTGACCAATCTCGCCACAGTGCCAGCAGGCAGGTTTTCGTCCGGAGACGATAACCGGAAGCCTGCGCCCTTCCACATCCAACCAGTTGGGAACGGAGTAGAAGGTTTTTGCATCTAACATCAAGTCGAATCTCCACTCCCCACGCATTCCATCATGGGTTGCCGAGACGATGTCGCCGAAATTTAGCATAAATGCGGCTAAATTCGCGTCTCTCAGGAAGCTGGGAACCTCGAATACTGAGACCGTGGTCCGCCGTCGCCCCATATATTCTGTTCGGAACAGATATTCTTTGTTTTCCAACGTTTTACGTGTGAGGGCGACGGCTTCTTCTTCAGTTGGCAACAGTATATCCCAAAAAGCGTAAGAGGACCCCGCTATAATAGCAAGAACCTTTACGCCCAGGCTGGATAGATGACGTAGTACCATGTCTTTGACGGGCTTAACGATCTTTCTTGAGCGTTTGTCCACGACAAAGACAGACACCGTTCTTTTCTTTTGGTTGAGTCTTACTTCCTCCAAATTGAACAATAGGCCATGCTCCTGCACTTGGCTGGATATGGCCCTTGCCCTCTGGAGCAAGTCAACGACATCGACCTGGATCTTTGGCGGGGCTTTCCAGATGTTCTCGTTGCTGTCTTTCTTGTCATTATCTGAGGGGGGTGAGCCGTTCTTCAAAGGAGAGCTCTTCTTTTGGTCAGGAGGAGGGGCGTTTTTATGGGGGGAGGGTGTATTTCTAATCTTTTCAGATACAGGCGTATTCTTGGGGGGAGATTTTGAAGAAATACTTTCTTCTGGGACATTTTTTGAAGAGGGCGATTTTGCCTTCTTTTTTGTCGTCGGGTGGTCCCCCTTGCTAGGGGGAAATAGGGCCTTTATGGCCGAGCCGTCCGACCGGCCGGCCATAAATAAAAGGCTGTTATGGGAAAAAGAGGTGGGGGTGTATATATGAAGGGGAAGAAAAAAAACAAAAATGTAAAAAAATAAAAAAACTTAACTTAATTGTCTAACTAGGTCAGAATAATTCAGCCCAGCCGGGAGAAGACGTCGCGGTGGGAAGAATGGTAAAATCCGAATGCTGAAAGAAAATGAACTTTTTTTTTTTGGTTTTAAAAAGAGGTCAAAATTAAGACCAGACTTGTCAAAAGCATAGTCAACACAAATGGCTGGCGCCTTGAAATTATTTATTGTATTTTTAAAAAAATATGTGGGGAAATACAAATTTGGCACAAGGCCTAAAAATTGGGTGGGGAAGGCTGGTCTACACTATCCTAATCTCTAACTTAACTAGACTCATTCACTGACCAATACATATCTCCAAATTAAAAAACACCAAAATACCTCAAAAGAACATATCACTATCATACTGCATTCACCAAAAACAACAATCACCAAAACACTACTGCTCCATGGACTTCTAAACTTAATCCCATATTTACAAAGTGAGGGGGAGGGGAGCGATTTTAAAAAAACTAAACGAACGCTATATACATTTATTAAAAACTCCCCTAAAAACGAAAATGAACAAAACATATATACATTATGATGGTTAGTATGGGGTCCCCCCCACGTACTAAAACATGGCAGAAAGAGGAGTTAACCAGTCGAAAATAGTGTCGAAGGAGGAAAAATAATCAAATAAGGTAAATAAATAGTACAAAATATAAGTAAACAATAATTATGAATTAACATAAGCCCTCCATCGCACTCCTGGAGAACTCCAATTCCTGTCATCTAACAGGGGGAAGGGAAGGGAGAGTGAAACAAAAGAAGGGGACAAAAAAAAGAGGGGCCCAATGACCTTGCATACTCTAGCTAAGTTAACTAAATTAGGAACAAACTAAATCAAAATGGCCTAAAAAAAATTCTAACTTACCTGGGCTGGGTGGTCACGTCCTTCCGGTAACTCAAAATTCTTAAGTCCCTGGAATGTCCAAAGTGAAAGTAAGGTTGGCTCCTACCACGCGACACAGGCGCGCAACAGTCACCCACCTTTCGCCAAACTCCAGCGAAGAGAGTCTCTTTCTCTCAGACCGGATTTTGACTTTGATTTGGTGTTTATAAAATGCCACCAGGGTCTGAGAAGAAAAAGACTCGTCCTCGTAGAGTTCCTTCTTTCTCGTCGTCCACATCACGACACGCATAACGCCGAGTAAGCAGAGAAACACATAGTGTTCCTGTCTGTTCAGCCTCGGTACCACATTGCTGCACACAGAACTGGCTTCCAGGACAAAAAACTTTCCATTGAGGATGCGGACCATGTAGCCTTCAAGAAGCTTGCACAGCGGCCGTACGACCGGGCAGTGAAAGAAGGCGTGACTAAAAGTCTCCTCCAAATCACCGCACCGGCCGCACTCAGGCGAAATGGCCTGTTGCGCTGCAAACAATTTCTTGCCGACCCAGAGGGCATTCCGAATGACCAGCCAGGTGAGGGAAGCCTCGTCATTATTGAGACACCTCATCCTGGGGGCCCAAGGCCACAGTAAGCGACCCTCCGCCTCCGTCACACCGAGCTCGCCAATCAGACCATCGCTAGCGGCCCCCCTAACTAAACAACGATATAATGCCTTACTCGACAACGGCCGGCTGTCAGAGAGACCTGTCTGCAGCCGAGAGAGAACTTTCAAAGCATGCCGGCACTCGCGATAGAAGGGGCATTCGCGTCTGGGCAACCGATGGGCCTCCCCATCAGCAAAATGCACACTTCTTAGCGACGGGAAAGACTGTTTAGCGTCTTCTTTCCAGACGCTTCCCGTCGCCGTGTCTCGTGAACACATCCGGTCTAGGAAAGTAAGACGCAAAGTATGGCGCCGTACCTCGACGTTAGGTACTCCTAGACCGCCTTCAGAAGGGTGAAGGTAACAGATCTCCCGTCGCACCAAAGGATGTCTCTTTGCCCAGAGAAACTGGAAGAGAATCCTTTCCAGCTTGAATAGGATGGTGGCCGGGATAGGAAGCACTGAAAGTCGGTATACGGCTAGGGAGTAGATGTGCGAACAGCACACCTCAGCCCGACCCTTAAGGGAAAGCCGTCTACGCAGCCACAACTCAGTTGCGGCTACGACCTTATCCAGTACTTCCGACCAATTTTTTTCCAATTGAAGATCAGGCCCAAACCAGACGCCGAGTATCTTGCACGGACCGTCTTTCCAAATGAAAGGGCCGGGAAGGGCATAGCCTTTCCACGAGCCCAACCGCAAGCCGACAGACTTTTCGCGGTTAATCTTGGCCCCTGTTACAGCTTCGTACCTTCCGATTTCTTTGCTCACCTCCTCCACCTCGGCACTGCTCGTTACAAGCACGCTGACGTCGTCAGCGTATGCAGTGTACCTGGCTACCTCACTGGCGCCAGGTAGCGTGAGGCCGCGTAGGACCGGGTTCGCCTTTATCCTGCGTAGAAAAGGCTCTAACGCCAGGATATATAACATAGGCGATAACGGGCAACCTTGCCGAATCGATCGAGTCAGAGTGAAGGGCTCCGACCTTACCCCATTCACCTCCACCATGACTCCGGGGGACGCATAAAGGAGACGTATCCAGGTGCGAAAATCAACCCCGAAGCCGGCCAAAGACAAGACAGCCTCCAGAAAAGCATGGTCAACCCTATCGAAGGCCTTGGACTGATCTAAATTGATCAGCGCGGCATTTCCGTCGACTTTCTCTACGATCGTGCGGACCAGATGAAGACTGTCCTGGATAGTCCTACCCTTCACAGCACAAGTCTGCTCGGGGCAAATCAGACTAGGCAGGACAGTCTGCAAACGGTTTGCCAGGATCTTCGCCAAAATCTTTAAGTCAGTGTTAAGCATCGTTAAAGGGCGAAAGTTACTAATCCCATCCCCACCATGTTTGTTCTTACGAAGCAACTTCACTATACCCCTGGTGAAGCGTCTGGGTATAGTACCCTGCCTCATCCAGTTGTTATAGATGGTTGCCAGCAAGGGGACAAACATGTGCGACAACCTCAAGTACACTTCATAGGGCAGACCATCAATTCCGGGGGACTTGTCCAGCCCGACCGACTTCAGTGCATCCCGAATCTCCTCCTCCTTTATGCGCCCCTCACACCCAGCCGCTTCAGTCGCCGAAAGGCGAGGAAAGTCGGCAAGATAGGTGTCGAACTGAGCAGAACTCAGTCCGGGCTCCCTAGTGAAAAGCTTCAAGAAATACTGCCGAAACTCCCCACAAATGGCTTCGTTTGTAGTTCGACGGAGCCCCTCCGGCGATGTGACACTGGCGATATGCCGATCTGTAGCATGCCTGAGTTCCTCGGCCCGTAATTCCTGGGCCATATTCGTCGCCTCGCACGACATTCTTTTTAACCTAGCCCTAACTACCAGAGCTTGGTACTCCTTAATTTGCAAGGAGGCCAGCTCGGCCTTAGCTACGTTAACTTGCCCACTATCTCCCGCCAACACCGCCCTATCTAGCTTATCCTTAATCGACCTTTGCTCCGCTACCCTAGCTGACTTGAGTCTCCTACTATAGTCGGCAGCAAAGGATCTAATGCTATCCTTAAGGTTAGCCCACCACCTATTTCCCATAATAGCCCCCGTCAATTCCCGCTTTATCGTTAGTTCTAGCTGGTTCCGGAAGTCAGCCTCCGCCAAAAGGGACAGGTTGAATTTCCAGTAACCAGACATCCTACATCTAGCCTTATCTAACCTAATCGACACACATAAAAATTTGTGGTCGGAATCTTTATATGGCTCAAAACTTGGACCACCTAAATAGTCTAAGTCGACTCGCTTAACTAACACTCGGTCCAAATAGCTATAAAGCTGGGCCGAGGCGCCCCTACCGGTCCAAGTCCAAACTAGCTTATTTGGATGCCTTTCGCGAAATTTGTCAGCGAGATCAAGTCGCTGTACAAATTCGCGAAAATATCTGGCATCCAACGTGTTAGTACCCGAACTAATAGCCCCTCTATCTAAATTGGGATCAAGGACGGCGTTCCAATCTCCCACTAAAATTACCCGCTTCGACGGACTGACGTACGGCTCGATGCGCCGGAAAAACGCAGGGAGCTCACTAGTAGCGTTGGGTCCATAAACCCCAATCAGCCGAAACGCCTTATCCTTTATGGTAACGTCCACCACGCAAAGTCTGCCCGCCGGATCTGAAAGAACAAGAGCACACGTGGCGCCCAGACGTCTACTTATCAGCCAGGTGACACCTCTGGAACGACCATCAAAACATGCTGAGAAGGACAAATAGTCCTTCGACAGAATATCTTCATGGAAGTTGAAATCAAAACGAGTCTCCTGCAAACAACATATATCAATGCCGCGACGCTGGAGGTATAAAAATAGGTGGGATCTTCTCGATTCCGACCTCAGGCCGCGGCCATTTATACTCGCCAATCTTAAATCCATCATGAACATTACAGGGGTTGAGTGCCCGGACTAAACATGGCTGGGGTCAGGACTCCGACGGTCTGGCTCATGGATCCCGTGGCCATCTCATTATTGATGGCTCCGTCATGAGCGAGACCCCCGACGTCCCGCGGAAAAGTTAATTTTAAAGCCCTATAAAGGGAGGGGTGCAAAACAACAGGGACCCTCCCAACGAGCCCCTTACATGATGTGAGATTGTCTTTAAAAAATGATATAGGGCCGAGGGCCTCGTTAGCCTCTCCTAGCATTTTCATCACGCCTTCCGACCCTCGGCCCTTTCGGATGACGGTGGTGACCCATGCTTTTGGAAATTTCTTGGGGTCCTCCACGTTATGTCCGTTTACTTCCTTGAAGTTGTGGAGGACCCTCAATTCTTTTAAAAGTTGAGGCTGGACCTTGTGCAAACGATCCAGGGCCCCCTCATCCACCCGACAAATGTTTATGCCGCTGTTATGGCGTGGTTTTTCTTTTTTTTTGATGTGTTTTGGGACCTCATCCCCCGAACTGTCGATGGATGAGCTCCGCTGCCGTTTCTTTGGTGTTGTGGATGGTGATGCTGCTGCTGTTACTGGTGGTTCTGGCTTGGATGGTGGTGACTCCAACGGCAGCGGAGGGGGGAAGGGTCCCTTTTTTTTTGGTGCTAAAACCGACATGAGAGGTGGAGGCATGGGTCTATGAGGTGGTGTGGTTGGTGGCGGTCGGATGATTCGAGGTTGTCTCGGTGATGAAGGGGTGGAATGAGGGGGTCCTGGTCGCGGAGACGATTTTCGCTCCTGGTCCAGCCTCTTTTTAAACTCCAGTAATTTTTCAAACTTCTCCCGGCCTGGGCTGAAGCATCTGACCTTGGGAGGAGTGTGTTGTTTGGGTGGGGTCTTGAATGGGCCTTTATTTTTTGGGGGGGATGATTTTTGGGCATATGTGGGTAACTTGTTGGTATTGGACGTTTTTGAGGGGGGGGTTGAACTGTCGGTGCCCACCTGGGACGACTTTTGGGAGCGAGGATCCTCAGGTTGGAGCTTCCTCCCACCTTTTCCCACAGTCAGCCACTCAGCCTTCGCCTCGTCGGAGTTAACCGTAGGGGACGAAGGGGGAGTGGGGGTTTTTTTACCTGCTGGTGTGGGCGAGACTACGGGAGCCTCCTTTTCTGGGTTGTTTTTAACAACAGGTGAGAGGGTACCGGGTTTATGGTCGGGCTTCTTCGGGGCCTTCTTCCCCGGGCAAACTGCGGAGAGGTGACCAATCTCGCCACAGTGCCAGCAGGCGGGTTTCCTTCCCGATACTATTACGGGAAGCCTGCGCCCTTCCACCTCCAACCAGTTGGGAACGGAGTAGAAGGTTTTCATATCCAACATGATATCGAACCTCCATTCCCCGCGCATTCCATCGTGTGTTGCTGAGACGATGTCACCAAACTGAAGCATATAGGCGGCTAAGTTTGCGTCTCGAAGGAAGCTAGGGACCTCGTATACTGAAACCGTGGTCCGCCGTCGCCCCATATATTCTGTTCTAAAAAAATATTCCTTGTTTTCAAGGTTTTTTTTTGTTAGGGCGACGGCTTCTTCTGTGGTCGGTAACAATATATCCCAGAAAGCGTAAGAAGCACCAGCGATTATCGCTTGTGCCTTTACGCCCAGGCTGGAAATTTGACGAAGGACCATGTCTTTTGCGGGCTTAACGATTTTTCTGGATCGTTTGTCCACTAAAAAGACAGACACCGTTCTTTTTATCTGATCTTGTCTTACCTCCTCCAAATTGAACATAAGGCCATGCTCCTGTATTTCACTGGAGATGGCCTTTGCTCGCTGGAGCAGGTCGTCGACATCGACCTGTATTTTCGGGGGTGCTGTCCAGCTATTTTCATTTTTTTCTTTATCTTCTACTTTTTCATCTTTGTTAGGGGAGGGTTGTTTTTTGGGGGGTGATTTTTCTTTTTTTTGTTGTTGATTTTGGTCAGGAGGAGGAGGGGCACTTTTGTCACAAGGTGACTCTTTTTTCCCCTTTTTTACCTGAGGGGGAGGGTCGCCCTTAACAGGGGAAAATAAAGCCTTTATGGCCGAGCCGTCTGGCCGGCCGGCCATAAGTGATAGGCTATGTGGGACAAAAAGGGAGGTGTGAAAGTGTAAAAAAAAAGGAAAAGAAAAAAAACTTAACTTAATTTTCCTAACCAGGTCAGTATAATTCAGCCCAGCCGGGAGAAGTTGTCGTGATGAGGTGGTAAATCCGATGGAATGTTTTTACTGAAAATAAACTGATTTTTTTTAAAAAAACGGTCAAAATTTGGACCAAACTAGACAACTGGCTGGCGCCTTGAAAAGCTAGCCAGCTAAAGCTCACCTCTTTTATTAAAGAGTGCATGAGCAGCATGCGCACAGCATGTGGATTGGCTCACTTCACGAGAATGGACCTATCCAACTCATTTGCATGAGTGGTATCCATTCATCTATTTTATCCTCAACAGAATTACTGAGGGGGGTCTCGCTTTTTCTAGATACTCGATTGAGTTAACTACTATTCTACATGGCGCTGCGAACAAAAGTAATGGAACCTGAAGACTGGGAGCAATACTTCATTGAAGCAGGGATCTCCTCATCCTCGGCTAAAACCCATGCGTTAGTGTTTGCTAACGAAAAACTAACAATTGCGACTTTACAGATGTTGGATAGAGCTATGCTGAGGGAACTGGGGGTCACATCAATGGGAGAAGCACTCTGCATTCTTAAACAAGCCAAAGAGGCTACCCCTCAAGCAACATATATGAAGGCACCAACAGCTAAGCTCCCCCAACTCAACCTGGAGATGACTCCCCAACAGTTCAGAAAGTTCCAAATTGATTGGGAGGTCTTTGTTAAGATAACAAAGACACCAGAATCACAGACTAACATCCACCTCTACAATTGTGCCAACGAGGAAACGCAAAACGCCATCATCAGCACTCACCCTGATTTTTTCAGCACAGACCCCAGCAAACTGCTCGGGATGCTAAAAACACTAGTGACACGAAGGTCAAACCCAATCGTTCACCGCCTCACTTTTGCTTCCATGTCACAGGGTGAAGATGAACCCATACAAAGCTACCTCGTCCGCCTCAGAGCAAAGGCCTTAGACTGCAGTTACATGTGCCCCGCATGTGAACATGACCTCTCCGACATATATATCAAGGATCAGTTTATCAAAGGTGTAGCAAGTGATGCACTTCAAACTGACCTACTGGCCAAAGCTGGACTACTCAAAACTGGCTCCTAGAACAATTTTCCAACACGGCATTCAAGAACAATGGAGCATTTCCACCAATGTCTGGCCCACCCGCCCACATACACCTGAAAGAAGGAGCAACCCCTAAAGCCAGACATAACCCAATCCCCGTCCCCTTCCACCTCAAGGAACCTGTAAAGCAAGCTCTTTGGGAAGACGTACAAAGGGGAATCATAAGCCCTGTGCCTGTTGGCATGCCTACCGATTGGTGCAGCATGATGGTGATAACCACCAAAAAAAAACGGCAAACCTCGAAGGACCATTGACTATCAACACCTCAATTCTCAATGCAAACGAGAAACACACCACACAGAGTCACCGTTCCAACTGGCACTACAAGTGCCACCCAAACAAAAAAAAACAGTCCTAGACGCAGTTGACGGATATCATTCTGTCCCCCTAGACAAAGAATCACAGCCACTGACAACATTTATCACTGAATGGGGTAGATTCATGTACCTCAGGATGCCACAGGGCTACCTTGCATCCGGAGATGCCTACACTCGGAGGTATGATGAAATAATAAAGGATATCCCCCGCAAGGTCAAAATAGTGGACGACACCCTACTCTACGATGCCAGCATCGAAGAATCCTTCTATCACAGCTTTGACTTCTTACTACACTGTGCCAAAAATGGAATCGTGCTCAACAGAGACAAATTCCAGTTCTGCCAGGACACAGTACAGTTCGGAGGACTCCAGATAACACCCTCTGGAGTAACCCCTTCTAAACCCATGCTGGAAGCAATACTAAACTTCCCTATCCCAAAAACACTCACTGACGCAAGATCATGGTTCGGACTGGTCAATCAGGTTGCCTGGGCGTACTCACTTGGCCCAGTCATGCTCCCCTTCCGTGATCTTGTTAAACGGGATTCACACTTTACTTGGGACCAGGGCCTTGAGGCCGCATTCCAACATTCCAAACAGGTCATAGTTGACCTAGTCCGGAATGGCATTGCCACGTTTGAAAAGGATCGCATCACATGCCTCGCTCCAGATTGGAGCAAAGAAGGAATGGGCTTCCTTCTGTTACAAAAGCATTGTTCTTGCACTACTGACAGAGCTCCCGTCTGTTGCCCTGATGGATGGCACCTGATATTTGCTGGCAGCAGATTCTGTATCGAAGCTGAAAGAAGATATGCACCAATCGAAGGTGAAGCAGCGGCAATTGCATGGGCTTTAGAGAAATGCCGTATATTCGTCATGGGCTGCCCTAACCTCATAGTGGTCACAGACCACGAACCCCTAAAAGGACTATTTGGGGACAGGGACCTGAGCAAAATTCAAAATCCCAGATTGTTCAGGCTAAAAGAAAAAACACTAAGGTACAGATTCACGATCCAGCACTGTCCTGGGAAATGGCACAGAGCTTCTGATGCTGTTTCCCGTAACCCAACTAGCGTATTGAAATCACTGCTTGATGTATTGCCTGCTAAACCAACACAATCAGACGTGACAGAATCTGATGACATGGATGATTGGGTCGCGTCAACAACAACCATGGCAACATTTGGAGCAAACAGCAACACAGCTCTGACCTCACCAGACCTCATTCGTGCGGCTGGACACAGCGACCCACAATACATCGAACTTATTAAGACAATACAAAAGGGATTCCCGAGAACACGCATTCTCACAGCACCAGGGATCCGTGAATACTGGGAAGTGAGGCACCGCCTCAGTGTTGACAACGACCTAGCACTATTGGATCAAAGAATCATAATCCCCACTTCACAGCGCACAAAGATCCTCCGCAGCCTACATTCAGCCCATCAGGGTGAGGTCGGCATGAGGGCCCGTGCAAATGAATCAGTCTCCTGGCCTGGGATGAATGCCTCAATTCGCACTACCAGAGCCAACTGCACAGAATGCTCAAGGATCGCCCCTAGTCAACCAAGGGAGCCCATCACCTTAACGGTATCACCCGATTGGCCGTTTCAACAAATAGTATTGGATCTATTCCATGCGGGGGGGCAAACATACCTTGCATGTGCCGACAGGCTAACTGGCTGGCTCATTATACACCACTTGAATCAAGGGCAAGCTAATGCATCGAGCCTAATCTCTATCTGCCGAGACATCTTCCAGACATACGGAGCCCCTGAAGAACTAAGCAGTGATGGTGGACCACCCTTCAAGTCTTCCACGTTCACACAGTTCCTAAAGGACTGGGCCGTAAAGCACAGACTGTCGTCTGCTGCCTACCCTCAGTCAAATGGTCGGGCAGAACTGGCTGTCAAAACAGCCAAAAGAATAATAATTGGAAACACAGGACCCCAGGGGTCCTTGGACAACGACAGGGCAGCCAGAGCCGTTCTGCAATATCGAAATACGCCTATCCAAAACATCGGTTTGTCCCCGGCCCAATTGTTGCTCCACCGCCGACTGCGTGCCATCCCACCCAACATTATACAAACCACATGCAGAATGGATAACCGCGGCTCGAAACCGTGAAAAAAGCCTATCTCAGCGCAATGCCCGGCTCATAGAAAAATACAACCGCACCGCCCACACACTACGCCCACTCTTAAAGGGGCAAATGGTGTCTATCCAGCGCACAAACAACAATCGGTGGAATACAACAGGCCAGATCATTGAAACTCTCCCTCACAACCAATACCGGATCAGAGTTGACGGATCAGGGAGGATAACCTTGCGGAACCGCAGATTCCTCAGGAAACTCGGAACCCCGGTAACCCCACATCCAATTCTAAGTCCTTCCAATGGAACACCAATACTAGAAAGGGATGATGAAAGCAAAACACCGGCACTGCAAACCACAGACAGTGAAAATGCACCACAGCCACCCCTGCCACCGAACAGTACCAACCAGCCAACGGTGACAACGCAGGCCAAACCCGCTCGAGCTTTATCCCGTCTGCTCCCACACAACAAACCAGGATTGAAAGAACTTATCCCCCCCGAAAGACCATTGCCCATGGGGGGAGGGGGAGATATAGAACATCAATGAATAGCACTCACCTTCAAGCCAATAGTAACATGGCTGGCTCCTTGAAAAGCTAGCCAGCTAAAGCTCACCTCTTTTATTAAAGAGTGCATGAGCAGCATGCGCACAGCATGTGGATTGGCTCACTTCACGAGAATGGACCTATCCAACTCATTTGCATGAGTGGTATCCATTCATCTATTTTATCCTCAACAGAATTACTGAGGGGGGTCTCGCTTTTTCTAGATACTCGATTGAGTTAACTACTATTCTACATCCTTGAGCTAAAATGAACCCAAAACATCATTGAGCTACCTCCATGTTTTAATGTTGGCACTGTGTTCTTTGGGAAGAAAGCTTCACTTTACTTGATCTAAATCTTCTGTACATCATTGTGTCTAAAAAGCTGAATTTTTGTTTCATGACTCGATAGTACTTGTTCCCAGAAGCAATTATCTTTGTCCAAGAACATTTTGGCAAAATTAAACTGAGCAACCTGTGACATGATTTGTGAAGAGGGGTTTGTTGTGGTTGATTTCCATACAACTAATTTCATTGTATTATGTAAGTACATATGCCAATAACCATTGTATCCAAACTTTTGGTGATGTCTTTCAAAAAACTTGTGAGATGATACAGTTTTAAAAAATATATATACATACACACAGTGTGTGTGTGTGTATATATATATATATATATATATATATACATACACACACACACACACACACACACAGAGTAGCAGCCATAAGTTAAGGAATGAACAAAAAATATTTAAATGATTTTTACTTGAAAAAATTTGCATGTATGTTTACAAAATTTTCCAAAAATATTCTTGTAACATATATGTATTTACTACATATAACGTTTTTTAATCTTTTTTTTTTTACAGTAAATTAATAGTGAACTAAAAAAAATAAAAATACATTTTGCCATGGTCGAAAGTTAAGGAACACTGTTGAATTATAGTAATATTGGTAATTTTTTTCTCGAAGAAAAAAAAGGTCATTTTAGCAAATCATGAAGAAAGCAAATTGTATTCGTAAATTGCTGGCATCATACAAAGGTCAAAAAGTGTTGTTTATCATGTAATCAGTAGATCTAAGGCTGACAAGACACTAGAACCAAAACTGAGAACTGGCAGGCCTCTTATGACTACCAAATATGAAAATTGGATGATTGTTAAAATGTCTTTAAAAAACTGTTTCAATACGGCAACAACTATTTCTCGTGCATTTTGTGAGCAAACAAGAAAACCAAACTGTTTTTTGTAGGTTAAATAAGGAAAAATTATTGGCTCAGATTCCATGTCTGAAACCTCAAAAGGTTTTTGATTGTCGGAATTTGTGATGTTGTGGACCAATTCCTATGAAAGCCATTTTGATTTTTTCTAAGTATTTTCTCAATTTCTGGTTCAATGTGGTTGAGTAGCAAAGCATTGTAAATCCTAGCTGCTATGGGAGTAAAGGTTATAACCCGGTAGTTCTTGGCATTTTTGAGGTCACCTCTCTTGTGGAAAGGGAGGATGCAGCTCTTTATCCATTTGTCTATTGTATTCTGGTTATATATGGTGATGTAGTATTGGACCAGTACGTCATTAAATTTCCTTGTCTTCCATATTTCTGGAAGTATTTCATCAAAACCAGCAGCTTTCTTGTTTTTAATTTTTGTTAGGACTACATTGAGTTCTTCTTGTGTAAACTGTCCTAGTTTGATATCTAGATGATAATCAATAATTTTTGTGATAGTTTCATCCATAACTTTTGGTGATTTTTCCAAGCAAATTCTTAAAATGTTCTTTCCACAAGTGTATCCATTTTTCTTGGCTGGCAGCTTTTAGTTTTGCTCTTACTGTGTTCTTTCTTTTACTCATCTCATTTATTGTCTGCCACACTATCTGAGATTGTCTACCTTCAACCGAGTGTCAAATCTCATTGATTTGGTGTTAGTTGCATTCCGTTTGTTTTTTTAAGTAAGCATTAGTTAGTTCACTTCGTGCCTTAAGTTTCTAAATGTTGGCATTAGTTGGGTTCCTTTTATTGCCTAGAGATGCAGTTTTTCATATCGTTATGTTTTTTCTTCACTGCTAATGTCTCCCAAGAAGTCTATGTTTTGCTCTTAGTTTGGTTGGTGTGCATTCTGTTGCTACTTCCATGTGGACATTGAGAAAGTTTTTGTATTCATCATTTGTTGTCAGTTTTTCTGATATCTCCTGGAGTGCTTCGAATTTGTTTCTTAGTGTTATCATATACTTATTGCTAATATCTCTATTGTTAAGCATGGACCAGTCATAATGTTGGATCAGATGTATCTTTGCTGCAACAATTCGATGGTTGAAAGACACTCCTTCAAAAGAGGAATATGCCTCACAATTCAAAGTGCTGTTAGTCCATTTCTTATTCATAAGGATTTAATCTATCTGTGTTTTAGCATTATTTGCCTTGGTGTAAATCCATAGTTTTCCCTTCCTTTTCTGAAATTTAGTATTAAGGCATGTTAGTCTATTTTCTATGATGAATCCCATTAGATGTTGCCCATTTCTGTTTGACGAGTTGTGTAAACTCAATTTGTTTACATTTTTACCTATTTGGGCATTCATGTCTCCTCCAATGAAGAAAATGTTGTTTAAGAACACTACAAATAAGGAAGGATAGTGCATTATAGAAGGAGTCTAGATCTATTTCATCATTAGTTTGGTAGGGTTATAACAGGAAATGATCATTGTGCCGGGATTGCCATTGAATGTAGCTACTATTATTCTGGGTTGTATTTTCTCGATGCTGTAAAGTGATTTTAGGGTGCATGGACTCAGAAGCATTCCTACACCACCTATGACTGCATTGACAGAGTTTTTCCCTGCAGATGTTGAAATAAACATCCATCCGTTGCCAGTATCATGGTATTTTACATATACTTCACTGTGATAGTATCTGTGTTCTTGCATGCATACTATGTCTATGTCATGTACTACTACAGACGCTGTCAGCTCTAGTTGTTGGCCTATTCTATTTAAACTTCTAACATTAAATGTCGCTATTTGTATTGTGCTTTTGCATTTAAGTAATTTTTGTTTGTGTTTGAGTTCTGTAGCTGATTTTTTTAACACTGGGGCCAGAGCTCCAACCTTAGCATAATATGCCCTTTTTTTACCTGTATGAAGAGCCATGTGGTTTAGACACATGGTTTGAGTAAGAGTCATGGTAATATTTCGATGGCCATATTTTAACCTCATCAGTAGTTACCACCCTTAAAGGTTAGTAGCAGTCATTTCCTGACTTAACTATGTAATTCTAGCCATTGACCTGTGGGGTTCGTCCACCCAGCTAATGGTGAAACACACTGTTGACCTGATGCTGGGTTCATCCACTGAGCTTCACATCCACCTTACTGCTTCCCATGGCTTCAAATGTTTAACTTGTGGATGTAAAAAAAATTTCCCCATTCTTTTTCCTTTACTTTTTCTTTCTCCTGTTTTGCCCATTCCCCCTTTTTTCTCCTTTCTCTCATTTCACCCAATTTCCTTTTTTTTTCTTTCCTCTACCCCTGAATATTCCTAAAGTTTTAACTTATTCAAAGTTTGGTTATCTCTTTTTCATTTAATTTCAAGGCCTTGGGGACATCTTCTTGTCTTTGTTACATGACTTATAAATGGTGTATAAAAGTTGGTTATATTTCTTGAAAACTTCTACGAAGGCATTTAGTTTAGTAGAATAGCAATCACTAACTTAGGGGGCTCTGGTGTTAAAAATATGTTAGAAATAGTAACACATCTACGGGAGGGGCTATCGTGTGCTTATGCTTGCTTTGACTTCCACTGACCATGTGTGAACCTTTCCTTGTTTGGGGTTTTCTTCTATACTACGACAGACATACACGTGTAAGATTCCCGACAACTTTTTACCTTGCCTTTTAATTACTTTAAAGACAATTGTATTTTCATTTGTAGAGATACTACTTACTACTACTTGCCCAACAAATTATGATAATAATAACAACAATAAATAAGTAAAATTGAATAAAATAAAATTAAATATGATAAACACATAACAGCATGCTGGCTGGTTAAGGCTAAAATTTTTTTTTCAAGGTTGACGCTTTTTGGGGTTCTTCTTACAATGATACAGGTCTGCCAAGTGAGGTGGGGGGGGCAATTCTTCCTATGTTTGCTTTCACTTTAGATTTCACTGTAAATTGTCTGTGTTTATATATATATATATATATATATATTGAAGAGTGTATATTCATGCAGCAAGTTGTTATTAAAAATATTGGGTCCTATCTATGGGTCAAATAACTGTTTGACTTTTAAACTGTATGCAAAAAATTACTTAGGCTAAATTGAATTGTAAGAAATAGAACTGATCATTTAACTGTGTGTAAACAAATAACTGATGTTTAATTGAACTGTTGGTTATATATAGCAATGCTTGAAACCATTTAACTTTGTTGACTTATGCTAAATAGAATTGTTTGAAATAGAACTGTTTGATCATTTAACTGTGTGTATCTACAAAATGTGTTTACAAATCACATATTTAATTTATATGCAAAAACAAGATTTAGCATTAATAAACAACATGGTTGATATGCCATAAAACCAAACCAAACTTACCTGGTTTAAGAAGGCTAACCCCTCTTTGATGTAGCACAAAAAATTTCACCTCATGCTAATGTCCTTAAAGGCAAGAATCCATCTCTTTTCCCTTTGAACTATAGATAATCAGAAGGCAAATAATTAGCCTTGGTATGGCAACAGGTCTACAGGAAGGAAAATTCTGAATTCCAACCTACTGAATAATTGACCTTGTGTCACATCCATTTCATGGTACATGGGTTGAATAAATACATACTTAGTATGAGCTTTAGAATTTCAATAATAAAGAGGTAAACAGATAACCTTGTCTATTAATCACTTGGCTGCTCTTCAACAATGAAGTGAAATCTCATTGCTTAACATCTCTGCTAAGACAGAAAAGATACCTGAATTTTATAACACTTTTTCACAGTCCCAAATTTTGTAGATAAAAACACCAGAAGAAAAATTGAATTCTTTCTTCCTTGTTACACAAAAGTGATAAATTTTTGAAATGTTTCAAGAAACAATCAATGATAAAGGTAAAAAGCATATCTTATATGCATGGAAACTGTATATTTGTGACTTCTAGGTTTCAAATCTCTTATTACATCATAAACAAGAAAATACCTCTTTTTATATAACTTCAAGTCTTATCTTAAGGTACTTCACTATTTTCTGTCTGGTAAAATCTAAGAGGCTCAATTGGGATAAATGCAAATTTAGATGTCACTGAAGATTCCTTATTACCAATCTGATTTGGTTAATATTAGGATTAGTCAAGTTTTGCAGTAATATGGTCATGTGAGGCACAATTTGGTAGCTTCTGAGGCTTTTAGGTTATGAAGGTCATGAATCATGCTGAACTGACTGTGCTCTTACAGCTTGAGCAAAATCTTTTGAACCATACAGTGATCAACTGCACTTTTACCTTTTGCACAACAAATGTTTGATTACTTTGATTGTGCTATAGCCCAATTTGAACTCATATAACATAAATTTCTGAAACTGTGTTGCTTTCAGATCACACATGGAGTGAAGCAATGTACATGTTGGCACACCAAGTACCATGATACTACCAATCACAGCTTGATTGCTTCAGTCACATGATATACACCCCACAAAATAGCACATACCAAAATATTGCAAAAGTTTTGATTCCTCCTTGTAATTATTGAATGAAATGGTTTCCCAAGGATATGAGACACAAGTTCAAATCTTAGTGAAGATTACTTCATTATTTCCCATCTATAGTAATGTTCTGTAAATATGAAAATACATAAACTTCCCATTGGAGGTACCCATGGTGTATTGGTTATCGTCGCAGGAATTGGACACGGCGACACAAGATCAAATCCTGGACTGATTGCATTTCACATAGCACTAATACCCTTGGGAAAGGTATGAATCCAATTATTCTCCCTCCAGCTATGGGTAAATAGTAGGGCAGACTAGGTTCTTCAGCCTTGGTGAGGCAACTAGTCTAGGAGAAGGAAAACTTTGAATTCAAACCTGTTAAACTCTGCTTAAAAAATTTACCTTGTGTCATATCCTGCCCGAGCAGAGGGGTTGGGTAAATATGATAAACTTCCCATTCCTTAAAGATAAAGAATACAAGTTCAAATATTTATGAAGATAGTTTCTTTATGACCAATCTATTTTCCTTACCATAGGAACCAAGTTAAATCATTTTTGATTGTGGGTTACTTTCTGAAATTCTCCACATTTTATTTTTACTGCCCAGCAGAAAGAGGTTAAGAGAATTGATTTGTGTGTTACATCACCAGCTTGTGTGGTTATTTCTAAATTTTCAAAAGTGAAACTTCAATTTCAACAACAAAGCATGAGGCAGAAGGTTTTATTTGTACTTCAATAATACAGATTCTGATGGCAAATTTGATAGATTTCACTCTGAAAACATTGTTCCATTATAATATTGAGTTTAGTGATTACTTGTGCGATTATTTGTCTAAATTTCTGAAATGAAGATTGATGATTATTATTACTTAGAATATTTGGACTATTGACTTGAAGTCTGAATATTCTAAGTAGTAATTACTTGTGCAATGATATGAAAATGTTTGAATGAATGTGAACAAAGGTATATCTGAATACAATGAATTGGGAATATGATTAAAAATTTAGTTACTATTTCTGGACATAACCATGGGATGTCAATTTGAGTAAATTAATTCTGTATCTGAAATTTAATCAGTGCAGTAAGGATTAAGTTATAGGATGGAATGGGTTCCCAAGAATATGAAATGTGAGTTCAAATCTTGGTGAAGGTTACTTTAATTCCGATCCATGGTAAAGTATAACTGACTCTATAGAGATGAAGGATATAAGTTCAAATTTTCTTGGAAAAGATTTGTGGGAGGTGGGGGATTTTTTTAATGAGAAATCTTTTGCATAAAATTTTGCAGACTACATTTGTCACTTTCAGTCATTCACAGTATCTTGTCCATGAACTACATAAATCTTATTTTGTATTTAAGTTTCACTTTTACTTTGCTTCAAGAAAAGCTTGAAATTCTGTTTGTTTTTCTCTCTACACTGTCAGAATCAATAATAAATATATCAATTTTGACAAAAAAAATGTACTGATATGACAGCTGTTTTACTTCAATCAAAAGTGATCTTTCTGAATTAGTTAAAACTAAACTCTCCTAATGTTATCAAACAAAAACAAATGAAGTTTTGTATTTTTAATCTAATTCAATTTTCTTTTAACATGTAGATCCATGAAAACTCCTTGGATGCCCACAAATGCTTACCTCAAATAATTCTGCTTGGTCGACTTATGGACACTTTCCAAAGGCTTCGGAAATCATTCTTTCATTTCTATGGTGAGATAATTTAAATTCATTTTTTTTTTTATTTGAGGACATTTGAATAAATTGAATTTATCATGTGTAAATCAAAGAATGGAATACTAATTTAAAAATGTTAATATTTGTCAGATTTTCATAACTATAAATGACTGTTTTTAAAACATATATATAAAACGAGACAAATGATAGATTGATTATGCATGGATGTCTCGCACTGGTCTGATAAGCTGGTTTGGTCATGAGAATGCTAATCACGTACTGTGTCTTGAGCAGGAATATCCTGGCAAAACACATCCCTCTTCAGGTCTACAACCTATTTGAATTCAGGGTTTTCCTCCTCTTCAACCAATTGCCATACCAAGTTTAAAAAGCCCAGTCTTACCTACTATTTATCCATACCTGGAGGGAGAATAGTTGGATTCATACCTTTCCCAAAGATATTAGTGCTATGTGAAATACAAACCAACTTGTTTAGAATTTGATCTCAAGTTACTGAGTCTACTGTTTACAAAGATAACTATTTCTCCACAAGTACCACTTATATGGATAAACTGTTTAAAAAGACCAAACTTTAAAAAAAAAAAACTCATTGCTTTGATAATGATTTAATGAAACTTGTCTTCAAAATAGTCCCCTTCATTGTTGATAGACTTCTTAAGAGTTTTTTTTTCTAGTTATGGAATGTAAAAGTTTCTAAATGATAATGTGCATATCTTGTAAATCTTTATCTGTTATTTTTTATATGATTTAAAATTCATGTCCTTCTAGGATGAACTTTAGCTTTGAAAGAAAAAGAATTTTTGCAGGAGTCAAATCCAAAAAGTAGGATGAGTTATCTTGTGCTTCAACAAAATGTATTGTCACACTAAGGTTGTAATAGGTAATGTAATAGGTTGTCTTGATTTCAGATCATTTTTGGTACATATTCCTGATTTGGATTACTTGTATGACTCATGATATTAGCAACAGCTCAAAATATCCTCCCCATAGTTCTGTTGTAACATTAGAAAAGTTTCCATTATTTTCTTTTTAATTTTATAGTGAATTTACCTGCAAAATACTTCATTGGTCAACTCATAGAAGTACTACCACCCCAGGTCAGTAGACCTGAAAATAATGGCAATGAAGTGCTACTCCCGAGATCTTCAGAGCTGGAGCTTTACCACCAGATGCAGTTTAGTGTCATACCAAGGACACCTCTTTTGGGGGAAAATCTTATCTTTCTGTAAGGGATAAGGTCTGTGTATTTTAAGCCCTGCCAACAGAGCGGCTTCTGTTTTTATTAACCATCAAGATTGACATAAAATATACTTTCTTTCTTATGAATAAAAATACACAATATCTTTCATTTTATTGCATGTATATTAATGTTAATTCTTATTCAATTGGCTTTAATTTTCACTGTTATATAATTATGCACAAACTATTGCTTACTATATTTCTATTTACCTATGAGCAGAGTATGATGCAAGGTCAATTTTCAAGTGGAGTTTTATAGGTTTGAAATCCGTTTTCCTTCTCTTAAATTGGTTGCCATACCAAATTTAAAGATGTAATATAATGGCCGAGGGATTTTGTTTTATATATCTTGCCTTTGGGTTTAGTTAGGCTGAGAACCTTTTGGCTCAGCACATGGGTTAGTTAGGTGCAAGCTTGAGCGCAGGTGTTAACGCGTCGTTCACAGATGTCAAAATAAAAATCCCAGGACCAGGGGATGTTAATGACGTCATGCACTGGGAGCGTGCGCAGAGGATTTTGGAGATTTTGAAAAAGTCAGTTAGTTGAGAACCAGACTCCGAACGGGAAGGGTCGACTTTCGGGGCTTGCTGAGGCCAGACGAATTTGTGCACTATGGGCGCTGGAAAAGTCATCATAGAAGGATTGTGCATCTCTCTTCCTTATGTCGAAACCTTTAACTCAAAGGTAATAAAAGGTTTTGTACCTGAACTAAGAAGTCATTAAATGTTTTTCGTGTTTCCTATGTTCTATGTATATATGTTATGAACATTCTATGTACGTTTCACATATCCATGTATGGGTATGTTACAAAGAGACCAGTTTTCCCTATCTATCTACCTATAGCTATAGGGAGAATAGTTGGATTCATAGCTTTCCCAAGAGTATTAGTGCTATGTGAAATGCAAACAGCCTTGTCCAGGTTTAAACTCAAGTCGTTATGACAAAATCATCACTCACACCTCCTTGTTTACTATATGTTTCAAGGACCCTGTCTGTTTTAGTATCATAGAGAGATGCTGTCTAGAGGCTGGATCTCTGGACAACAAACTTTAATTATTTTTCAATTGCTGTCTTTTTATGTACTATTGTAGTCAGATTTCTGATCTTGTACACATGCAGCTAATTATACTCTGTTCTTTTTCATCTGAAAGAAACATGTCAATTTTTGTTCTAACAAAAATATCATCATCATCATGTCGTGCTGGTAGCATGGATATCCCTGACCCTCTCTCGCCACTTTTCCCTATCGTTTATCGCCTCTGGCAGGTCTTCTGGACTACATCCCGTATCCTCACATCGTTGCTGTATGTATGTTCGTGCTGGTCGTCCTGCTTTTGCTCGGCCATGTGTGGGGGTCCATAAGAGTACATCTCTTATGAGTTCGTCCCTGCTTCTCCAGCAGTGTCCTGCATGTCTGGTTCATCTAACTTGAATAGTTTTTGTGATAGGAGGCAGGTGGCCGTACAGTTGGTGTCTTGTGGGGTGTTGCTGCCAGGACTTGTTCAAGATTGCTTGCAGCATTCTTGTGTAATTGCTGTCTAGCTTCTTCTCCAGCCGTTTTGTTAGAGTCCATGTAGTGCATCCATATGGCAGTATCGATGCGACAGCTGCCTGGAAGAAACTGCGTTTCATTTTATCGGTTAGGTCGGATTTCCATATAATCGATAGCCTATTGATAGCTGTCCATGCCTTCGTTAACCTCGTGTCGATGTCCTTTTCGGTTGATGCGACGCTGCTTCCTAGGTAAGTTAATTTGTCTACTAGTTTAAGAGGGGTTCCGTCTAGAGTGGAGATGTCACCCGTTTGATTATAGCACGTATATTCCGTTTTGTGTGCATTGACATAGAGGCCTATCCCTGCGGCTTCTCATTCCAAACTATGCAGTAGTGTTTCGTCTTGGTTGGATGTATTTGCCAGTATCGCTATGTCATCGGCGTAGTCGGCGTCGGTAATTGTTTTTGTGGGGTACCTTCTGCTTCTTTTCTTTGTCAGCTCGAAGCCGTTCTCTCCAATTTTGTCAATCGATGTTCTAAGTACGTAGTCTAGACAAATGATAAAGAGGTATGGAGCTAGTGTGTCCCCTTGCAGTACTCCTGCTACAATGTCGATTGTAAATGTTATCACTGTAATCTTAGCTTAGTATAGATGCACATCAGATACAGCAGCCAGAATTTTTATATGCAATAATGGATAGTTTTGCTTAATTATTATTATGAGACAGTGACATACATAGAATAATTGGCATATACAGTTGACAGTTATCACTATCTGTCTATAGCATTTCCTTTTGTTCTTTTTAAATAACAAATATTGTTTTGTTATATTTCTAATTTCTTTTTCTGGGAAAATTTTCATTCAGTCTTTTGCTTTTTTCAAGTACTTCAAAAACAGTAGATGATTAAAATTAACAGAAAACTGTTTCCAATTCTATGCAAAATTACATTACTTTTTTAAAGGCATGAACATGAATTATCCTGTGCATTCGCTTTTTTTTTACTACTATTTGGTGAACAATGATATACATTATTCAATCTCGAAGGAAAACTGACTTGATACTTGAAAGTAACGGATTGTATAGTTATTACTAAGCTTACCTTTGATATAGCATAAGGCCAGAAGTACACCACAATGAGATGTTACCTAAAAAAATAAGCATACCTTAGATTTGGTATAAGGCTGCAAGTATGAGGCATCCATTGAGAAATGAACTCACTAGCAATGGACTTGCTTGTTAACCATTACATCATGATGAGATACCTAAGTAACTGATTTTATACCATTTGTATCTTTGTCTTCTAATGTCTAAGGACTATTGAACTGTTAAGTTTATTGTTACTATTTAGCCTTTCTCCAGTTGTCATTAAGTGTTTGAATCCATTAGGAAAATCTCTCTCTCTCTCTCGATAAAATGGTAGCCAAAAGAAATGATGGTAAATGTACTGACTGATTTGGCTCATTTCCAGAACATTTATCTCCATCTTCTAATATAAATGGTGGTGCTAGTGGTATGACAGTTCTTGTTGTAGAAAGTAAACTTGGCTACTTAAGTTTAATTCCTGAATGAGGCTGTTTGCATTTCCCATAGTGCTAATACCTTTAGGAAAGTTATGAATCCAGCTATTTTTCCTCTACCAATGGGTAAATAGTTGGGCAGACTGGTCTCTTTAACTTCGGCATGGCAACCAATTTAGTTGTATGCATGAAAAGGGATGGGCTGTGCCAGGTTATTCCTGCCCAGAACACGCTACAATAGCAATGCCCTTTCAAGCAAGAATAAGTCATTGTTGTCTTTAAATGTTGCCTCTCCTATCCTGAATGTCACTTACTATGCACTGCTTCACTCACTTTATATCTATCATTTATGACTGCTGTGTTGTTTTCATTGGAAAATGTCTAATGTAGTTTTTATATCTCATTCCTAAAATATAGAATTCATTATAAACATCTATGTAGAAGAGTTTATTTCCCTGCCAAACAAACACTACTGCATTGTAAAGGTTTCTTACGAGCTCAAGTTCACTGCCATTTTGAATAGTCATGCAATTAGAAATTACCCAACCAATTGGATTTAAAGATAAGAATATTAAGCTGAAACATAAGATATTCAATTTTAACTTAAGTGCAGCTTATAGATAGGATGTAGTCATTTAATATCATAAGATTAAGATAAAGAAAGTTTCACTTATCATATCTGATAAGAAACAAAATGGGCTACTTAATTTATTCTTTTTTAAATTTATTTTTATTTGGGGAAAGTTATTCCTTTATGGCAAAGGTCATTAATTAGCATTTTCTATAATTTACCTGTTTAGCACCTATTTTTTATAGATGTGCATCTTGTCTCCTGTCTTTCGTTTTAATCTGGTTACTACAATCAAAAGGCATACTTAGTGTAATGGTTATTATCTCCATCCATTTTAACCCTTTGACTACCTGGTGTTTCTGGAGTTTTTTTTTTAAGTTTTAGATATGTAAAATTATACTTTGAGTATGAGGTTTTCAGGGTTCAAATGAAAATGAAATTCGACACTGGTATCCCCAGTTTGAGTGAAGGGATTATGCTGGTTACTAGAATCAGGAGGTATGCTTAGTGTGATGGCTATTATTGTAGGAAATGGAATTAATGACTCTAGATAAAATCCTGGATCAGGCTGTTTGCATTTTACTTTGTGCTAATGCTCTTTGAATTGGTATGAATGTGTTTGCTCTCTCCCAAGCTATGGGTAAATAGTAGGACAGACTAGGTTCTTTAGCTTTGCTTATGAAACCAGTCTAGGAGAAGGAAAACTCATACCTGCTGTACTCCACTTAAAAAATTGATCTTGTGTTGGTCACATCTTTCCTGTGGTTGGGTAAACATAAAATTAGAAATTATCCAAGATTGAATTTAAACTTAAGAATTCTTTGAGTTAATTGTTATTAACAAGTAAGATATTCAATTAGAGGTGAATCTAATAGAATGATTCTCTTGATTTAAAAAAAAAAAAACTCTCTTGTCATATCTGATTCTCTTTTTTTTTCTTTTCTTTTCTTTTTTGCCCAGGCCGTTTGATGTTTTCCACATTGCTGGCCATAATGCATTTCCATTTTCTTCTTGTTCTCATGCTTCTTTTCCATGTTGGTCTGAATTGCTTGATAATTTCATCTTCCTATTGTCATGGAGGTCTTCTAAGTTGTCATTTCTTGTCTCTTGGATACCACTCAACAACTGTATAAGTTTATCTGTTATCTGCGAACCTTGCAATGTGTCCAACTCTGCAAGACTTTTGCTTTCAGTACTCTGCGGTCATATCCTTCATTCTGATTTGCTCTTAAATCATTTTGCTTTGTATGTGTTCATGCAATGATATTCTGACCACTGAAAAGATCCATGTCATATCTAATGCATTTTTATTTGAAGAAAGGTATGCTGAATTTTTTTTTTATTTTCAGTTCAAAAGATCATTAACATTTTCCATACTTTACCTATTAAGTACCAAATTGTATGGAAGAGTTCCTGTGGCATAGTGGCTAATGTATTGGACTGCAACATTGTAGTAAGCAAGTTTGAACCTCTGTCATGTTATTACATTCACTTTAGTACTAATACCCTGAGGAAAGATATGTACCCCCTGGTTCATTCAGCTATTGATTAAATAGTACTACTGCTGTTCTTCTACAAGGATGGCTTTGGCATTAATTAACCCTTAAAGGTTGATATGCCATCAAAGAAGGAACACAAACCTAACTGAATATAATTATCATGCCCTTCTTTCTATTTTTTAAATTGATCACTGCAGTCAGTAACTCCCTGGCAGGTTGGATTTAAAGATAAAAATTCTTTGAGTTATTTATCAAAAGCAAGTAAGATATTTAAGTAGATGTTAAGTGCATCTTATTGATACAATGTAGCCATTTAATATCTTAAGCATAAGATTAAAAAGAAGAAAAAACTCACTCTTCATATCTGATAGAAAAGGAAATGCGCTACTTAGAATATTATTTTTTAATTAATTTGAAGGAAAGCTAAATTGATTCCTTAGTGCATTCAACACCAAAGGTCTTTACTTGGTAACATTCCCCTTTTTGTATAATCATAAGTTGATGGTAGTAGTCTAGTGCACTTTCTATGCACCTTTGCAATGACAGATTTTATTTCCTTTATGACCAGGTTTCTACAATATATCCTCTGTTTTCACCAAGTTAATAGTGATGGAATGTTTTATACTACAAGGCATAAACAATAAAAGAAGAAGCAAAAGAATGTATGATAAAATACAAAATTTAACTGGATATATGTATAAAAAAAAATAAACAAAAATCATTTAAAAGAAATAAAAAAGCAAACCACTTTCCTCACCATCATGTATGGGCTTAGTTTTTTCAAAATAATATTTCCTTTCTATTGAAGCTATATTAATATCAAAATATGTCAATTTAATTTTCCATATTGTCATTCTCAATGTTAGATTTTATTCCAAACCTTGCATATATATTTACCTAACCCCTCCACACAAACAGGATTTGACCCAGATTTAGTTTTTAAGCAGAATTTAACAGGTTTGAATTCAGAATTTTCCTTTTTCTAAACTGGTTGCCTTACTAAGTTTAAAAACCCAATCTACCTTACTATTTACCCATAGCTGGAGAGAGAATGATTGGATGTATACTTTTTCAAGGGTATTAGCACAATGTGAAATGCAAATAGCCTTGTCCAGGATTCAAACTCTGGTTGCCATATACACTTTCTACAGCAATAACTGTTACACCATGAGTACCTCATATATATATATATATATATATATACACAATAAAAAACACTAAAAATAGTTTTCTGAATCAATTTAACAATCTTACAAATTTATGTTGAATGGTTACAATAAGTAATTGTTACTATAAAAGAAAAATCCATATAAAGAGATTTACCAATTAGATTTTTTCATATTTTCTCATGAAGCTAATATTGGTCTGTAAAAATTCCATTCTTTTGAGAAATATTTTTTACTTAAGTCATAAGAGATTAGTTGATTTATACATTTATTTTGTGTCCTTAGCTATGTACTTATTTTGCACTTCCAGCTGTAAGAACTATGCATAAATCCAATAGGTAATGTTAAATTTTAATTTCGTTTAGAAAATTCATCATTTTAAAATTTGATCCCCTTGATTAGTATTTGTCGGAGACAGTTTTTCAATGGAAGTTCTTTTCTCATCTTGAGAAACCAAGATTTTACATTTGATTTTTACTTTAGATCAAATAAGCTAAGATTCTCATGTAAATTAAGTAAACATTTTTGTATGTGAAATATATATGTATGTGCATGCTTATTTAACTGTAACCTAGCAAAAACAGCAGATCATTTCTAGATTAGCATTTTAGCAATATCAAATTTAACAGTTTTACTCCAGACTGTTTGGTTATATATAGAAAACAAACTATTCTCGGTTATTAGTTTAGATATTAGTTTAATATGCTGATGTGCATGAATATAAAAAAATAATTTATACATTGAATATCTAAATGGGATATTTCCGTAATCCTTGCTGAAGAAAAATTAGCTGCAAAAAAATCCTTGGTTAATATCCAACTGAGAAATGAATCAGTATGATAATTTTTATTGATAATTTTGACTAGTCATTTTAATTTTCATTGCTTTTCATTGAAACCCACTTGGATTCTTTTATTTTGGAGAACTGTAATAAAAGGGGGTGGATGGTATGCCTCCTCAGCAACAGAAAGAAAAGAGTCTCTAGTAAGCAATTGTACAACGGAAGGAAATGGATTCCGTGATTTGTTTTCCTTACTGTTGTATCCTCAGATAATTGGGTAGCACCAGTTGACTAAAAATAACAACACGCGCCTAGCAGCCCTTCCTCGGTATACCTCTGGTCAATTCGTTTGCTCTGTCAGTCAAAAAGCCGTCCACAAAGAACAACAACAACCACTCCTGCTGCTGGCATGCTGTTTTATGCAAATTCTGGCATAAGAAATTTACATGCACGGTATGTAAGTTTCTTCTCTTGCTACAATCTGTGAGGCTTAAGATATGCTGACAGTCTCCCTTGCATTGGGGTAAGATCACTCCATCAAAAAGGCGTGTCCTGGGTATACAAAACTGCATCCATTGTTAATGCTCTAGTTCTGGGGATCTGTGGAGTACCCCTTTATTTTCATTACTTTCTGTTCTCTCTAACCTTGAGTGGTAGTACCTGTTAGAGTGTGGATGGATTTAGTAGATCTGTTTAAAAATTAATATTCAATAGAAATACTTGTTACTATATAGTTGTAAGTTATTTGTATTTAGTTACTGTAATTGTTTACTAAGAATTCTCATTAGTTATTTGAAACTATATACCTGTGTGCATACACTATTATTAAATAGAAATAATTACTTGAAACCATATAATTATTAGATAGGAATACTTGATATTGTATCACTGTGTGCAAAAAAACTTAAGAAATAGTTAAACAAAAACTGTAAATATAAATGTACAATGAACATATCATCTTGGCATAAAATAACTCTACACAGGTTGACATGCCATTAAAATCAATCAATCATTTTGTTTTGGAGAAGGCTGATTATCTGTACTTGCTGTTTTACCAACTAAGCTACAACAGCCATTAGTGTAGCAGAAGCTTAAATCATACATATAAACCCATCCCTTACTTTATCTCTTTTAATGTGAGCTGAAAAAAAAAAAGATATTACCAATGTTGCTTTCATCTTTTTTCTACAGGAGGTGTTACTTCAAATTTAGGAAAATTCTTGGATCATCCTAGTGAAGAAGTCCAATTGGCTGTTGTGTACATCTTTATTCTGCTAATGGGAGATTCAGATGTGGATTATCTGTTGATGCCTAAACTTCAACAACAGCTAACACGAGGTGTTATATTGATGCTCTCTTCATCTGAACACACAACCTTGTTGACAACTGCCATTGGTTAGTATTAATGTTTAATCAGTTTATATATTATGTTAATGTTATGAAAACGCTTATTCAATAAACCAGTGATCCTTCAAAAAGACTTAAAAACAACTGCAAAAGAAATTATTGATATATTACTATAATTCTTGTATATGTTGTTGGATTATTCTCTTGATATAAGCGATAAACAACTTTCTGAAATAAATGGCTATCAATGTTGCATTCTGGGTAAAATGAATCTTCTAATTATGATAAAAAGCCTTGACTTATGTGGGCCATTCAGTGTTACCTTTTCTGCAAAGAAAGAGCATCTTGCTGATGTTAGATTTACTATTTGCATTTGTCTATTTAGAGCTTTGATCTTTCTGGATTTAATGCTGAACTGGACTAAGTAATCTTTATTAATTCTGGACTTGATACCAATCATTTGTTGGTAAACTGGAACTAGTTTTCACAAGTTTCTCTGTTTTACTATTTAATGTCACATCTTCCAACATATGTGTTTATATAGCTGTAACCTAGCAAAAAGAGTATATCATAGCAAGATTTTTATTTGATCAGTATCCTTAGAATACTTTTCAGGAATAAAGTAATTTCCTATCCAATATATGATCATATGATGATTTTGTAGGATTTGCGTTTGTACTGAATGTCATATTTTAATAATCTAAATTATCAATACCATGTAGGTAAGTATAAGATACTGATTAGAATTTATCATAGCTGCATAATCAGAAACCCCCTTAAATAGTATCATTGCTGTTCTTCTACAGGAATGGCTTTGGCATTAAATAACCCACAATGTTTGATATGTGATTAAACAAAGAAACCTCAATAAACCAAGAAACCTCAATATCATCATGAGTTGATATTATGATAGGAATCCAATAGATTTTTTTCTTCATCTAGTGACTAATTAGAAAAGCTTAAGTGAATTAGTCCTACAATTCTTGGATTTTAAAGAAATGAGATGGAGAGTGTACATGTAGTTTCATAAAAAGAAAAATGTCAATTGAAATTGTGTAGAAAAAATCTTGTGTTAAAAGTAAAAGTTCCTGGAGATATTTTTATTTGATCTAATTTCTCTGAGTATGAAGTATCAGACCTACATTGTGCATAAGAAAATAGCTTTCAGGTTGACTGGTTTAAAAAGAAAATCAGTATCTATGATGACAATAAATCCTGTATTTAACTACATCTGTTTAGTTGTAGTATTTGCTACGTGGTCTTTTTAACAAGGGGTCTCATGAACAATCTCCCAGCCAAAGCTAAGAATAACTCTGTTTTCAGTAATTAGCCTTAAAGGTATCAGACTTTTCTGACACTCCTCACTTCATATCCTTGAGGCAGCATCTTTTAAAACTAGTTGTATGGCCACTTACCCCCATCATACAAACCATTCAAGGAAGACTACCCAGCTGTTGCTGTGTCAGTACTATTGTATGGTTGCATTACTTAGACTTTATTGAAATACTTAGATGGAAACCATGCTAGGATGCCATGTTTTGAACAAATCCTGGAAGCAGCACCCTACAAAATAGCAGCTGTATGGCAACTTACCTCCTATGAAATAAACCATCCAAAACAAACAACATATGCTGGCCTCTGCTGGATAAAGTCATAAGCAACATTCTCCAATGGACTCTGAAACATGAACCACTAGTGTTGGCTGACGAACAAAAACTTACATTCATCAGCTTTGTGTGGACACTAGATTGTCACCCAGCTATTCACTCGACCAACGTCTGACTTTCTCTGGTAGGAGATCAAATCTCAGCCGAACAAGTCATCTGCCCACGCTGTGTATTTTTCGATCCAGACAACTGAATCTAGTGTTTATGTTGAAAGCTGAAATAATCAGACCGACTAATCATTCTAAAATTTAAAAAAATATTAAAAGTTGAAGTCCAGAAAATGAAAAAAAAACAAAACGGGGTTGAATAATAAAATAATAATGTCTTTAGTCAGAAAAACAATTAACAGTTAAAAAGAAGAAACATTATTTTGATGTTTGATTCCCTATAATTATGAAGCAGAATGTTTCGGAATCTAGCTGCTATTTTGTGGTGGTCAGTCTAAGTCCACAGTCAGCCTTCCTCAGTTAGACCCACTAATTCTCTGTGTTACGTTAATTTTTGTCTTCACCTTGTTGGAACAACAGAGGTGTGAGAGGATCTGGTTATCTCTAAATTTGGTGCAAGGCTCTTTTCCCAGAAGCTTCTTCCTGCTTTGCTGCTAGCTTGAATCTGCTTTGATCTCAACTGCTTCTGAACACAAAACTTTTCATATATATTGAAATTTTCCTTTCTTCTCTAAGTGGGCATATTGTACCCAAGAATCCCTTTCATAACTCCTTCTGATTGGTTCCAGTATCAATGGTCTTCTCCTTAATCAATCTTCAGTAATCATTTCCATTCGCTGTTGCTCTCTGCTATATTCAATATTAGCATGAGTATAACCAATAATACACTAACACTGAATAAACAGAAAGAAAGGCAAGATAAGCTCATTTACACATATAGGACATCTAATACATACATAATATACATACAAGTATTAACAAGAATACACAAATCTGTCCCAACAGATAAAATATGCACATATTTTTCCATGAACAAGCAGTATATGAAAGGGATATAAGTTTTCTTGAGTTTAGCAATTTATAAATTATATGATAAAGTCATGCTTGCTTTATAGTATAATGGCCAGTCAGGAGAACTATCTGTACTGTTCAAAGAATGGAGACAAAAAAGGGACTATGATGAATTATGGGATTGACATGTGACCATCAATGTATACACCCCTTATACTAGGGAGACAATTTTATACTGTCTCTTCCTACGGTATTAAAATCTAAATCAAGTCATATGCTATTTATAGTTAACTGCATTTAGAACTGAATAAAACCTTTTACAGATATTTCTATTTCAAATAGTTTGAATTTTATTTTTTAAATACTTTTACATCTACAGTTGTTATCTTATAAATTTTAGGACATCACATATGGTGTAATGGTTGGCTAACTAGTATTAGCAGACCATTGTTTCATTCTCATGGATTGCCCTGTACTGCTGACTGTATGCCACGACTTAGCTATGCTCAGTAAATAACTATACTTGCTCAAAAGTCATGTTAGGTGGCTATTAAGCTCAGTATCATTTCTAGAATTTATATTATAATTATTTATAAATAAATAAGGCAAAATATAATTATCATTTAATTGTTATCTCCCTTGATTAATCATAATTATCAAGGTGAGCACAAAGGAAGATCTGTATATTACTGATATTGTAAATTGGATTGGAAGTTAAATTTTGATATTTCCCCAACAAAAGTCTCTTTATAATGTGCTATTTTTGCTATGTTATAGAAGTATATAAAAAAGTATATAAAAATCTAATCATAATGTAACTTTTTCTATGCTTAGTTGTTAACTAAGCAAAAGTAAGTAAAGTTGGTGACCGTAGTTGAGGGTGACCTGAAGGCTCCCCTTTTGATAACTTCTACACCAAGGTATAGGGGAGGGTGCTCCTCCTTTCCCTGGATTGCTCCACTTTACCCTTGATTCTTACCTTATTATACTGAGTATTAAGCAAGGTAGCATCAAGTGCCATTTTTTGAGTCTTTGGTATGACTTGACCTGGGATTGAACCCAGGTCTCCCAGGCTATTCGCGAATACTCTAACCATTATGCCAATGTCTATTAACGAAGCAAAGGTTACCTGAAAAAATGTAAAGAATTAACAAATATAAGTTTTTCCCTCTGTTTATTGTATATATATTATTAATATATTAGCCAAATTTTAATGCTTTCCTATATGCCTACATTATTTTTTTAATCATTTTTATTATTTTTATTTAAATCCAGAATTTGTATCTTTTACTCTTCTCTTCATATCCCATTTACAGGCATAATTATCTTTCCAGTTATATAAAAAATTTTCTTTGATTTTCTTTCTATTTTTATTTGAAAAAAATTTTTTTTAAAGATTTCTTCCACATCTGTTTTTACAATTATTTTTCCTTATGCTCTCTCTTTCTCTCATCGTTTTCTCTCTATCTTGTAGTTACTCTACTCTTTTCTTGTAATTGTTTCTCTCTCACTTGTTAATTTTTTTAACTTTTTTCTCTTTCACTCTTTCTTTTAGTTAAGTTCTGTCTCTCTCTCTCTCTCTCTCTCTCTCTCTCTCTCTCTCTCAGTTTTTCTTTATCTCTTTTTCAGTGACTTTCACCCTAGTTATTTTCTTTCTCACTTTCTTGTTACTTTCTCTCTCTTCCTCTCTTATTTCTTTTTTTTTTTTTCTCCCTTCCTAATTACATTATTTCTCTCTTGTTTTCTCTTATTACTCTCTCTCTCTTACTCTTTCCTTTGTAATTACTCTTCATTCCTTTTTACTTTTTCTCTTAAACATCTGGTGTTGATAAAAATGAAAATAAGAATCTTAATATGTATCACTCTTTTAACAGACAAAACAACTTTCCCCTCTTCCTAGTTTGGTAACCATGTAATTTACGGCTAGATAATTTCACTGTGAATTATTTACACTTTCAAAGAATTTGAATTTTTATTGATTTTTCTTTTTGTTGTTTCATATGGATAACATTAACTTTATAAACTGTTCCTAAATATATGAATTAAAATGTAAACTGAATTCCTTTTTAATGAATATATCACTTCCAGACTCTTTGCAACAATTATTATCACCTGGATTAAAATAAATTCTAATTGTATGTCTTCACATACAATCTAGCATTCATAGCAATATTGTGTAATAGTCCAACTATGTAAATGCTTTACTTAAAATGATATCATAAAAGCTACATCCTTCCCTTCCCTAAGAAAGGCAACTTTAGCATCACTAAGAATTACAAAGGTATAACTCTTACTACTAAGATTTATAATGTCCTGCTTCTCAACCATATCAGAACTGAAGTTGAAAAAGTTCTTTGGAAAAATCAGGATTGTTTTGTGAGAAATCGATCCACAACTTAACAGATTCTATTTGTTGGATTTGCCAAAAGCAATACCAGATAGTCAGATGGTGAGGGATTGTCAAAGAAATGCTGTCAGTATGTCTTGATGATGAGTTATGGTATGTCAGTCCCATGAGAATATTGATCTCTACCCAAATATTTGCTCAGGCCTGAACAATGTTGTATGGAAGACCAACATTTGCCCATGCAGCATATCTCCTCTTTTTACAACACTCGTCCAAGTGAACTGCTAACTGCTTGGTATCAGTGTTGCCACAAGAGTTGCCATGAGTTTAAAGACAATGTTAGGCTGTTTTAGGGACTCCAAAATCTAGTTTTTAATTCATAATTTTTCTTCTAGACTGGTTAGACTACCAGCCCAATCTGTGCTATTATTAGGGGAAGAAGTAGATTTGTGCCTTTTCCAAGACCATTAGCATGAAGTCAATCACAAACAGCCTTATCCATAATTTGAATTTAATTTATGAAGCCTATTTTCTATTATCACTATGCCACCCTTGCCTCTATCTCGTAAATGAGAATTAAATTGATTTTTGCTCATATATACTAGGGTGAGCCAAATATTTTGCAAAATATACAAATCATCAATTCCTTATGGCTTTGAAAATGTCTCTGAATATCAAGCATATTACTTAGTTACTTTCCTTATGAATCAATTGTGTTACTTTTTCTTTTTGTAAGCAGTAATTTCATATTGGTGAGTTAAAAGATTAATCAAATAATCTTGGATGAACACAGTTTAAAACCTTTTCTGGGATTTTTATCATTCAGGGTTTTTGGACTATTGTCTTCATCTTTATTGTTATATTCACAACATTTCAGCTGATGTGTTCTCCAACCTTCTTCAGGTGTTTCTTGTCAAACTCAGGAGCCTACACGGAACTTTGAACCACAGCCTTTATTTAATCTATAGGGATCACTTGCTCTGATTCCATTAACCATAACTGGAGTTCCATGTAGGCTCCTGAAAGACACATCAGCCAAAATTTTGTGAATATTGTGATAAAAATGAAAATAATTGTTTGAAAACCCTGAATGATAAAAATCATCAAGTTTCATCTCAGAAATTTTGACAACTTTTCTGGGATGACCAGAACAATTTCTAAAAGTTTAGTTGAAATTTGTTTAAAAATTGTGTAGCCTTAGTATTATGGATGGACATTTTGTGAATTATAATACAATAATTTTCTAATATCTAAAAATTTCTTGGCAATTCCTATCTTCTTGTTTTTTAATGCTTGGTAAGTCAAAGGTTTTGCAATATTTTGGTACACACTAGTTTGCAGTGAGTATATCAGGACTAAAGCAGTTTAAGCCGTGGTTGGTAGTATCATAGTAGTTGGTTCATTGATATATTATGCATTGCTTCATTTTATGTGTGATTTGAAAGTAGCACAGTGTACAACATAGTCTAATTCAGGAGTTTATTCTTTACAAGTTTAAACTGGGCCATAACATGGTGGAAGCAAATCAAAAACATTTGTGAGTGAAAGGTGAAGGCATAATTGATTATAGTACAATAACTTGATGGCTTAAAAAATTTTACTCAGGTTGCAAGAACCTCAATAGTCAGGTAAGCCTAAAACCATAGATTCTGAAGCCTTGCTCCAAGCATTGAGGCAAATCTGGTGAGTAGCACTAGAAGAGTTGCCAGCAAGCTTGACATATCACAGTCTATCATGATTTGTCACTTCTTGATTTCAGCAAAAGCACCCTGAGCTACCAAATTGAGCCTCACATTACTGAAATATTGCAAAACTTATGATTCAACCTTGTGTATATAAACAAGAATAAAGAAAATTCTATGGTATCTCTTTTGATAAGTTAACCCCAACTAATTCCTAATCATATTCTCTGCATTAAATTAAATCAAATAATCAAACTGTGAGTCAATGACACCTCAATTAACCTCATCACCAATGCCCTGCTGATTTTTGTTATATTCTCTGCATTAAATCAAGCTGTTTCCTTTCCTCACTGATTAAAATCATGCCCTAAACTCTACATTGACCCAATTCATTTAACTTCTTAGAGAAAAAAAAGATGATTAGTGATAACTGGTTTCCTTGAACTGGTAATCTAGATGTTTAAATAGAAGTAAGGTTTCTAGTGTAGGGAACTCATTTGATAATAAAATTGCCTTTGCAAAAATGTTTGCAATATTAGGAATATGTATATATTGAAATAGTTCCTGTCATAAATGAAGAGATTATTTACTAATGGACAGTGCTGGACTTTCCTATAAGCTATAGCTTAGAGTCAAGCACCCTCATAGCCTCATTTTTTATTTTTTAACAATAATGCATAAAAAAACCCCTCTTTGCATGAGCAGGATATGACAAAAGGTTAATTTTAAAGTGAAGTTTAACAGGTTTGAATTCAGAGTTTTCCTTTTCCTAGACTGTTTGCTATATCAGGGTTAAAGAGTGCAGTCTACCCTACTATCTATTGCTGGAGGAAAATAGTTGAATTCATGTGAAATGCAAACAGCCTTGTTATGGATTTTTTAACTTGAGTTGCCGTCTCCATTTTCTATGATGATAATCATTACACCATGAGTGCCTCTCCAAAAATCTAAGCATAGCTTGGATTTGGCACAAGGCCATAAATATAGGGTATTTCAAAGATTAAACTCATTATTCAGTAGCTTTTTACTCAAATTCTTTTAGAAAAGGGGCCTCAAATTTCTAATTGTTTAGGGGGTCAGCAAGTGAAAGTTTGAACCTGCATATGGATTGGCCATTCTGCTTGTCTTTGGGTTCAAGATAATGACATCAGTTATGGTGGTGATTAGAAAATGCAAGAACATTGATCAGTCAACTGAAATCTTTTCAAGTCACTCAAGTGAACGAAAGAAAATAAGTGAAGAGATAAGTTGGAAGAAAAGAGTAAAGGGAAAAAAGTGGAAGAAATGAAAAAAACAAAAGAGAACCCGAAGTATCTCATAAAGAAAAATATCTAAAGTACAAGTTATAGTGATTGAAGAAAAAAGGAAATGAAATAAGGTGGAGTTTGGTTTCTTTATTAAATGGCATATCAACTTTCATGGGTTAATGCCAGAGCCATCCTTGTAGAAGAACAGTATCATTTACCTATAGCTGAAAGGGATAAAGAGGTTCATATTTTTCCAAGAGTATTTGTCTGACAGTGAATGTAATAGTGCACTGGAGTTCTGTTAACCACTATACCATGGGGACTCCTTTCCTGAAATGGGAAGAAATAGTTTGAGTATGTATTACCCCAACCCTCCAGCAGGTACTGTTACAGTTTTTAAAATTCAGAGTTTTCCTCCTAGACTGGTTGCCTAACCAAGTCTAAAGAACCCAGTCTGCCCTACTAATTACCCATAGCTGTAGGAAGAAGATAGGGATTCATGCCTTTCCTAAGGGCATTTATGTAAAGTGAAATTTTAATTAAAGGTCTTATGATTCATTATCACATATAGATAAAAATTTTAAAATTTTCTTTTTAACCAAAGATACTAGGATTTTAAAATTTTCTTTTTAACCAAAGATACTAGGATTTCATTATTTTCAGTTGAATATTATGCAATCAAAATGGATGTTATTATGTATTACAAAATTCTGCAATATTGGAACTCTGAAAAAAATTGTCAAACTTGGTAAACAAAAATAAAATTGCATTATATAAGCAATGTACTTATTTTTAGATTGCTACATATTCAAATTTTTGATTACAGTTTTCATGCGATAAAGGTTGGTTGTAAATAATGTTTTGCTTATATAATGTTCCACTAGAATTATAAAATCCAGGTTTTTAGGCTTAAAAGAAAATCAACTTTTATAAAAAGAATTATTAGTGGTGTACATTTTTATGGGTGATACAGTAAATACAATTTTTTTTTGGTAGGGAGGGGATTACAGAGTTTTGGTTGGTTGATTGGTTTTCATGGCATATCAACATTTGTAGGTTATTTAATGCCAAATCCATTTTTATACAAATAATCAATTCTATTTCAAACAATTCAGTTTAGCATGAGTACATAGTTTAATTGTCAAAAGCTATTCAGTTTATTCAAACAGTTCTAATTTAGTGAATTCAGTTTAGTATAAGTATAGATTTTGTTTACACACAGTTAAATGTCAAAACAGTTCTACATTAAACAGTTCAGTTTAGCATAAGTATGCAGTTTACTTGTCAAAAACATTTCTATTTTGAGCTATTCGATTTAGTCAAACTTCTAATTCAAACAATTCAGTTTTGCATAAGTATGCAGTTTAGTTCTATTTAACCCATAGATTAGTATAAGTACACAGTTTAAATGTCAAAACATTTCTATTTTAAACAATTCAGTTTAGCATAAATACGCAGTTTAAATGCAAAAAACAGTAATCTCAAGAAACCACGGTTTAGTTCTATTTAACCCATAGATGGGGCTACCACTCGGGGTCAGAGTGGACCTGGGAGTGATGGCAATGAAGGGGTACTCCGCATTCCCCAAAGCTCCAGCATTACTGGAACCTCACCATCAGATTGTTTAGTGTCATATTCAGGACACTCATTGAGGGAGTGTTTTACCCTTCTGCAGAGAAGCAGTTGGTGTATCCTACTGCCCCAGCCAACTGGGTATATAGAGTTTTAATGTAGAGTTTAGTCATAAATAGTACCTAATTATATATTTTGATTGTATGTTACATTAAAATAATAAAATCTGGGTATTTTAGCTTTGAAGAAAATCAACTTTTTATTTTTAGAAATTGTTTGGAGTGTACTTATTTATGGGTGATACTGTATATACATATAACTTTGTTGTTATTCTTAAAACAGATACAAAGAAAATACTGCTATGAATACTTTTAAATAAATTTTAAAATTCTTTCTTGTTTTTCAGAACTTGTGCAAATCCTGATGCAAAATAAAGTTTTCATGCAACTGCTTTTTCAAATGAAACTCAAAGGCAAAACTTTATTCTCTTCTTTCAAAAAACTTCTGCAAAGCAAAAATGAAACTTTGCAAATGGCTTCAACATATTGTATCATTGAATTGCTTACTCGATGGAAGAATTCACCAGCTTGTATTATTTTGTTGGAGTCAGACTTAGCAGGTGAGTTTACTTATTTACTACTCTTTATATAATTCAATATGCCTACTACTGAACCCCTCCCCACCCCCCAAAAAAAACAAACAGCATTGCCACCAACCTACATTTCATTAGTTAATGACACTTTTGTCAAGCCAATATTGCTTATTGTCCCAGCTATAATTTATGATACAAAGATATTTTGTAAGTTTTCTGTCACATTGATCAACTGGAAAGTGGAGACAATGTTCTTTTAAACTAAAAATACCATTTGTGCAACATGGTAAACATGGTAAAATGTGACATGGTAAAATTTGGATACTGATTTCTTTCTATCTCAGTCATAGATTTATGCTATTATCAACACAGGTGACTAATTTTAACAAAATGACTCTGCGCTGTTTTTTGATGTGATGTTGTCATTCTAACCCTGTATTATTATGTAAATTTTATTTCATTGTATTTATGATCTTTTTGGAGCTTTTAAAAAAATTATTTTTAAAAAGTACAGTTCAGTTCTATGACTGTTGCTGTGGATAGTGGTGAGGAGATTTGAGAGCAAAAGTAATTGACCTTCTCCTCCATGCCACTCTGTCTATGGTCCATATCAAGAATTCAGATGAAATCATATCAATCCATTTTTTCATGTTATCAAACCAACATCTCCATGTCAATCCATTCTTTCCTTCATGTTATCAAGCTGACTTCTCTATTGTCACTGTTGATGCTGCCTTGCTGAAGATTGTAAAACAAAAAAATGAATTTTATACTTTATTTTGTATATTTTCTTAAGTTTTATTTTCCTTATCTGAAATAAATTTTCTACTTTAGCCTAATGAGTAGAGTGTTCCCCAATGGTCTGGGAGACTGGGGTTCAATCCCAGGTTAACTCATACTAAAGACTCAAAAAATGGTACTTGATACTGCCTTGCTTAACACACAGCATTATAAGGTAAGGATCAAGGGTAAAGTGGAGCAATCCAAGGAATGGAGTACTACCCTCCCCCACACCTGGGTGTAGTAGCTATTGAAAAGGGAGCCTTCAGGTCACCCTCAACTACGGTCGCCCACTTTATTTTTTACTTTACAATATTAACAGTGAAAATGATAGATGAAAATATAATAAATTCAGTTAATTATTATGAGCTATTTATATAGTTCCTGCAGATTACAAAATTATAAATGTATGGATAGACACTTGTGCCTATAATCAGAATATAATATGTTAGTACTCTACCTGGAATTAGAGCCCATGCGTTTGGGTCTGTAGAATATGCCAACTACATCCAACACTTGTCTCTGGTATGATATAGAACAATTTGATGGTGAGGATCCAGTCCTGGAGCTTTGGAAAATATGGAGGATTCCTTCATTGCCATTACTCTCAGGTCTTATCTGAACTTGAATGGTAGTACCTCTTAGGGTTCCATCTGTGGGTCAAATAGAAATATTTAATCCTTTACCATACTTGAAACTATGGAATTGTGTGCAAACAAATGAGCTATGGCTCATTTAAAAATGTTACCTACAAATTATTTTCTTATAAATCATATATGTATAACTAGGATTTGGCATTAAATAACCTACAAGAGTTGATATATAAAACACAACCAGCCAACTATCAGGAATTAGTGTTCCTCCCTGACAATCCTACTTTTGATCAGTGTTAGATATGTACTCATGAAGGTATAAAATATTCTGATAAAATGTTATTATTCAAAGAATAGAACATTAAATATTTCCTCAAAAGTAGATACAAAATAAGAAAAACCAAACATACAAATATGTAGATGATTAGTTTGAACTAAAATTTTGTTTGTAATATATTTCCATGTTCATATATACTACACTCTGATTTTAGGCAAGATCAATGAAAATAGAAATAGGTGACACACATAGTTGATAGGAAACATAAGAAATAACAAGCATAGTAAGAAAAGACCTGACAGAAAATGGAGAGATGAGAAAGTGCCGTTTGTTGGTAAAACTTGGAAAAGACTAGCACAATCAAGGTTTTCATGAAAACTTTGGTTTTGCAATAAACTCAATATGGTTAATAATATAAAGGCATTGTTTAGAACATTGTAGTCAAAGCATGCCAACAGTGCAGATTTCTTGATTATCTCTTGCCATTTGTCTCTAGAAGCCATCACTCTTTGTAGGTCTTCTTGACAGTATCCTGTGTCTGCACAGAACTGGGGAATGTAAGTTTTTGCTGGTTGGCCAACACTAGTGTCCATGTGTAGACTTATGGATTTATCCTAACTTCTCCAGCTATACCCAGCATATCTTACTTTGGATGGTTTGTGTGATGGGAAGTAAATGCACATACAACTGCTGTTTTGTAGAGTGCTGCTTCCAGGTGTTTGTGGTGCAACCATGCAATAGTATTGGCACAACAACAGCTTGGAAGAATTCCTGTTTTATTTTATCAGAGACCAGATTTCTATATGATCATTTATCGGTCAATATCAGTTCATGCCTTTCCTATAGGTATGTTGACATTGCTTTCAGCTGGTGAGATATTGCTACTAAGGTTTATGAATTGATCTACTAATTTCAGAGGTATCATCTTGATTAAAACACTTGAACTCTGTTTTATCCAAGTTAACATAGAGATCAATGCCACTCATGCCTGCTCCAGGCTATGCAGCAGAGATTTGACTTGTGTTGGTGTATTTTGCAAGAAGTGCTAGATTCAATGTAGAAAATGTGTATTAATTTGGTATAACTTTTAAAATCATATAACCATTGTGGTGTAATGATTATCATCATAGGAAATGGACATGGTGAACTGAATTCAAATCCCAAATGAGGGTGTTTGCATTTCGCGTAGGGCTAATAAAGTATAAATCCAACTATTCTCCCTCTAGTTATGGGTAAATTGTCGGGCAGACCTTGTTATAGCAACCAGTCTAGGGAGGAAAAACTACAATTAAAAAAACTAGCGAAACTCTTTAAAATTGATCTTGTGTTGCTTCCTGTTCATGTGGAGGGGTTGAGTAAATACGCACTTTAAATTCTGGGTGTTTATGAGGTCCTGCAACAGTTCAGAAACATTCTAAACTGGTAAACATTTCATATTTAGTTTTACTTATTATATTTTAAGAGCCATAGTTTTGTTCAAAATCAAAGCATAATCTTAAACAGATAGATGGCCTAGTTGGCTGGGGCTGCAGAATACCCCAGCTGCACCTCTGAAGAGGAGTAAAACACTCCCCCAATGAGTGTCCTGGATATGACACTAAACAATCTGATGGTGAGGTAATGCTGGAGCTTTGGGGAATGCGGAGTACCCCTTCATTGCCATCACACTCAGGTCCACTCTGGCCCAGACTGGTAGCACCTGATAGGGTCCTATCTATGGGTCAAATAGAACTAAACAGTGTACTTATGCCAAACTGAATTGTTTGAAAAACAACCGTTTTGACATTTAAACTGTGTACTTATGCTGAACTGAATTGTGTCAAATTGAACTGTTTATATGTATAAAAATGGATTTGGCATTAGATAACCTACAATGGTTGATATGCCATAAAACCAAACCAATAAAACAGTTACTGTTGACCTATAGAGGAAACCCTAACATACTCTGAATCAAAGTGAAGCAATGGCAACAAAGGGGCAACTGCACACTCCCCAGAACTTCGGAACTGATTCCACACCATCAAATGCAGTTCAGTATCATATCCAGGACACCATTTTTAGAGGGTGCTCATAACATAATGATTATCATTGTAGGAAGTGGACTTTAGTTCAAATTCTGAACAGTGTTATTTGCATTTCATATCATGCTAATACTCTGGGAAAAGTATAAATCCAACTATTCTCCCTCTAGCTAAAGATAAATAGTTAGGAAGAGTGGACTCTTTAACCTTACTATGGCAACCAGTCTAGGAGAAGGAAAACTGAATTCAACCCTGTGAAACTCTGCTTAAAAATTGACCTTGTGTTGCATCCTTCTCGTGCAAATGGATTGGATGAATATATATATATATATATATACACTTTGTATTCAGCTGCAAACACATCTTCTCAACCACTGAACTTTTCTTTAGATCTATAAAATGTAAAAATTTTGAAAATTTCATTGTTATCTTAATTCTTTTTGAGCTGAGAAAAGAGTAGGTTCATTGGTTCAGTGGAACAGAGATCTGATAGTTTTATTTTGAAGTTAACCTGGAAGCCCTTTATAATAGAGTAATTGCCTGATAAAAATCTTGGCTACAGCTAATTTGACTCATTTTTTAGTTAAAAAGAGAAAATGTTATCTCGTTTTATCTCTGTACTGAAAACATGTATTTACTTCTTGTAAACTAGCAGAAAAAAAAAGAGGGTTATTTTTTTAATTTGGGGATTTTTTTTACTTACTATTCATCTTTATTTTATTTTATTTTTCATCTCTTGTAATCTTAAAATTACAGTCCAGACTCTTGTTCGTACTTTCAAAAGTGCTTTTGTCTTGTACATTAAGCCATCATATTTTTATTTTCATTTGAGAAATTTAAGGAGTGGAAGGTTACTAACTTGAATCAAATGTAGGTTATTTGCATTTCATGGAATCTGTTTCAAAATGAACATCTAACTATCAGGGTCAGGAGTTTTTCTTAGAAATCAGTTTTCCTATACCAGTATAATTTTGTGATAATTTGTTTCCTTAATTCGATACTTAAGATTGAGACTTGTGGTAATTTTGTTTATCATCTGTTATAGACTCTTCCATACTGTAATATGTACACTTTCTAACCATTTAATAAATGGTATAACCCAAAGCTACTAAAAAAAATTTGCATATATATTGATCAGATTTCTTCAGCTTGTGTTAAAATAATCAGTTGATGGGCATTTTGCATGGTATAATGGTTAGCAAACTTGGCTAGCAAATTCTTACTAGTGAGTTTGAATCTCACTCGATGTCTCTTACATTCAGCCTTGTAGCACAACTAAGCAAAGCTTAGTAAATAAAATAATTAGTTATTTACTAAGTTTAGATTAGCTTACTTTAGCTCAGGGCCAGAAATAATGTTGCCTTATTGGCATGGTTGAAATATGCTGACTGTATCTCTTGTAGAGGAATAAGACATCACCCCTGAAAACAGATCATTTTGACTTGTAGATGGGACCTAAGAGGTACTGCTGATCCAGATCAGTCCAGTCAGCTGGGGCTGTAGAATACACTGACTGCATCTTTGCTGAGGGGTAAGACCCCCACCAACTAGTGTCCTGGATATGACAAAAACACTCTGAGAGTGAGGCTCTGTTCCTTTAGCTTTGGGGAATATGGAGTACCTTTTTATTGCTATTGCTCCCAGGTTCACTCTGACCCAGAATGCTAGCACCTGACAGGTTCCTATCTATGGGTCAAATAGAACTGTTTGACATTTAAACTGTGTGCAAACAAATGACTTATATTGGATTGAAATTTTAAAAATAGAAATGTTTGATCATTTGTGCGTAAACAAATAACTGATGTTTAATTGAATTGTTAGTGATACATAATACTTAGAACTATTTAACTGTGTGGAATGAATGAGTAATGTTGAATAGAATAATAAGTGTTAATAGTAATACTTGAAACACTTGCCCAGTCGGCTGGAACTGTAGAATATACCGACTGCACCTTTGCAGAGGGTGAGACCCCCCACACACAACGAGTGTCCTGAATATGACACTAAACAATCTGATGGTGAGGTTCCAGTAATGCTGGAGCTTTGGGGAATGTGGAGTACCCCTTTATTGCCATTGCTCCCAGGTCCACTCTGGTCCGGAGTGGTAGCACCTGATAGGGTCCTATCCATGGGTTAAATAGAACTAAACTGATTTTTGCATTTAAACTGCGTATTTATGCTAAACTGAATTGTTTGAAATAGAACTATTTTCATAAAAGTGGATTTGGCATTAAACAACCTACAAAGGTTGGTATGCCATAAAACCCAAACCACCAATGAACCAATACTTGAAACTCATAAACTCTGTGCCTTAATTGAATTTTTGGTATTACATAGCAATACCTGGAACCATTTGACTGTGTGCAAATGAATGAATTGTGTTGAATAGAATAATTAGTGTTAATAGCAATACTTGTAACCCATTCACAGTCTGCAAACAATTGATTAATATTCAATAGAATTATTTGCATTAAATAGCAATAATTGAAATCAATTAACTGTAGAAATAATAACAATACTTGTGTGTAAACAAATAAGTTGTAACTCATTTAAAAATAAAATTACCTCCAAACTATTCACTTACAAATTATATAAACTACTGTGCAAAAGATTTAGGCAGGTTTAATATCCTCACAAAAATTCCACATACTATTAAAGGAAATGAAAAAAACTGGTGTTCACTGCTAATATATTATAATATAATTAATAATATAAATTTTATGTTTATCACATTTAATAACTTAAAAATCATTGATATTCTGTATGTCCACCTTTTGCAGCTAGAACAACATTTATTCTTTTTGGGATACCAAGTTGTAATTTATAAATATAATTTGTAGGTATATTATTCCAGGCATCTTGGAGGACTTGCCACAGATAATTTTTTAAATTTTGATTGCTTTTCAGCATTTTTTGATCCAAATAATCCTATAAAGACTTGATGATATTCAAATCTGAACTTTGAGGAGGCCATTTCATAATTTGAACATACCCAGATTGTTTCTTCCACTCTAAATAACTTTTTACCTTTAGTGCAGTGTGCTTGGGATCATTATCCTGCCAGAAAATCAAACGATTATCAATCAGATTGCATGGTGGATCAGAATTTGTCTATATTTCTCAGCATTCATTATTCCATCAATTTGCAGTTAAACATCCCCAGCTATAATAGAACCTCCTCTATGTTTATCTGTAGGCTTGAAGAATACATCTTTCATCTGCTCTCCAACCCTTCTTATTACATACTGTCTTCTCTTTGAACTGAAAATTTCAAATTTTGATTTATTACTCCATAATGCATTCTTACATTGTTCAATGGTCTATTTCTTGTGTTCTTTGGCAAATTCAATTTGTTTTTGTCTGTTTCCTTGTCTTAGATAAAGTTTTCTTCTTACCACTTGACCACGAAGGCCTTCTTTCACAAGTGCTTTTCTGATGGTTGAAGAGTGGGTGCCAGATGTTTGAACAAGATCTGAGCCTAATTCCTAACCAGATTTAGTTCTATTTCTTAAATATGTTATCTTTTGATATCTACCATAACTTTTAGTAAATTTTGTTGGCCTTCCACTCTTCTTTCTGTTTTTGATATCCCCAGTTTCAATCTTTTTCTTAATTACTTCTTGTATTGTACTCCTAGAAACTTTCAATAATTTTTATATTTTAGCCTAAGAAGTTCCCTGTTCATGGTAGAAGATAATTTTTTGTTTCTTTTCATCAGATACTCATGGCATATTGAAGATTTGTAAGGAAATATACAATTTCTGGTTCTGAAATGAAAAATTGAGAGAATTTATTAAAAAAAATGAAAGCAGTTCTTGTTTTTATAAGTATTTAATCTTTGATTAATAGAAAACATTCTAAAACCTTATAATAATAAAAAAGCAACAAAAATATAGCATAAAATCAACACATTTACATAAGCAAATGTCTTAGAGCAAGCCTATATCATCATCATGTCATGCTGCCAGCACGGATATCCCTGACCCTCTCTCGCCACTTCTCCCTATTATTCATCACCTCTGGCAGGTCTTCAGGGTTACATCCTGTGGCCTCACATAGCTGCTGTATGTAAGTTCGAGCTGGTCGTCCTGCTTTTACTTGGCCATATGTGGGGGTCAATAGGAGTACATCACTTATGAGCTCGTCCTTGCTTCTCCAGCAGTGTCCTGTGTGTCTTGTTCGTTTAACTTGTATAGTTTTCATGATGGGAGGCAAGTGGCCGTATAGTTGGTGTCTTGTGGGGTGTTGTCACCAGGACTTGTTCAATATTGCTCTCAACATTCTTGTGTAATTGCCGTCTAGTTTCTTCTCCAGCCGTTTAGTTAGCGTCCATGTAGTGCATCCATATAGCAGTATCAATACAACCGCTGCCTGGAAGAAACTGCGTTTCATTTTATCGGTCAGGTCTGATTTCCATATGATCGAGAGCCTATCGATAGCTGTCCATGCTTTCGTTAGTCGTGTGTCGATGTCTTTTTCAGTTGATGAGACGCTACTTCCCAGGTAGGTGAATTTGTCTACTAGTTTCAGAGAGGCTCCGTCTAGTGTGGTAATGTTGCCCGTTTGGTTGTAACACATATATTCAGTTTTGTGTGCATTGACATGGAGGCCAATGCCTGCTGCGGCTCATTCCAAACTATGCAGTAGAATGAAAATATGACTGAAATTAAGAATTCTTAATAATGCTAATTTTTGAATTATTATTAGTAGTAGTATATTAAAGAATTACTGTTTGTAAATGTCTCTGTGATTTAAAAACAAGGGTCTTTCTATCTCAGTTAGCCGCACCAAATTTGTTTCGTCGCACAAGGTCTCTGGTCTTTCTCACCTGTCAAAAGCTTGACTGTTAACACCTCCCCAGGCAAATGACTTTTTTCACCTGACCAAATTTGTGTGTGTTTCAGTAGTGCCTACTAGAATCCCAAGCCTGCCTCTGATTGGCTGAAACAGTCTTATCTAAATTAAACCAACCTACAATTTGTTATGAGAAGGTCTCAGGTTCAATTCCTGATAAGTTACAAGTTTTCTTCCCTTTTCCTACCTGATCCCGTTACCTGACAGGCCAAATAGACACGCGGTCGTTTGCGTGAGTAATAATTTCTATTACAGTTTCTAAATATATAAATTACAATATATTCATTGATTAACCTTAAAAACAGTATTCATTATTTATAAATGTTAAAAATATACACCTGCCTAAATCTTTTGCACAGTAGTTTATGTATATCCATTTAAATGTGTGCAAACAAATGACTGATGTTAAATTGTTACTGTTACATTGCAATACTTGGAACCATTTAACATTGTGCAAACAATAGTGAATAGAATTGTTCATATTTGATAGGAATTCTTGAAAGCATTTAACTGTGTGAACTCTGACTCAATTAAAAATGTTATCTACAAACTTTATGTTTATAAATCATATGTATAAAGAAGATTTGGCATTAAATAACCTACAATGGTTGATATGCCATAAAACCCAACCAAACCAAATAATCCACATCAGAGTAGACATAGGAGTAGTGGCAATAGAGAGTTGACTCTACACCACAATACTTCAAAACTATAGCCTCACCACCAGATGCAGTTTAGTGTTATAACCAGGACACCCTTTTGGTAGTGGTGTCTTAGCCCTCTGCAGGGGATGCAGTCAGCATATATAAATAACTTGCTTGATTTTTAAATCATCATTTTTTTAAAAAATTGGTTTGTTATTAGAGTAGGTATAGAATTTCATTGTATTTGTCTGTAGTTGAAGACTTTAAAACATCTTTGATTTTGTTAATTTTAATATTGAAATGTCTAAATGTATTGATGGTAAAATATGAAAATAGGACATATATATATATATATATATATATATATATAAGTGTATGCATTTTGGCCTAGACATTGCCCAGAATGTAAGAGAATTTTTTTATAGTGCTCAATGCTCTTGTTAAACAGAGCTAATCTAAAATGTTAAAAAGTTTACATAGTTAAAGAATTGCCATAACTCTGAGTTTCATGCGCATTGATTTGCACAGTCATTTGATGAATAGCAGTGTTAGGTGAAGTTGTTTGCCTTTTAATTTTTTACCCAACCTCCATATATATGTGTGTGTGTGTGTGTGTGATAAAAATAAGTGGAAAAATCAAACACTTACAACGGGTTTAGTAGTAATATTTCATTCTTTATTCAAGGAAGAACTTCTTCAGACTAAAAAACTTTCTTAGTCTGAAGAAGTTATTTCTTGAATAAAGAATGAGTTATTACTACTAAACACGTAAGTGTTTGATTAATCCACTTTCCACTTATTTTTATCATTTTGTCAAATTCACCAAGAAATGGATTCGACAAGCAAAGTTCAAATCCTCCACAAGTCTGTCCACATTTTGCTTCACACTAAGGCCTGTGAGAAAGTTATGAATCTATTTTTTCTTTCTTGAGTTCTCGTCAAAATAGTAGGGCAACTGGTCCAGGAAAAGGAAACTCTGAATTGAAAACCTGATGAGTGCTGTTCAGAGGATCTATGATAAAGAGTTGCACCATTCTTCTGTTATCATCTCATCCAGAAAGTGTGGCTGATTCACTACTATAAACAAATCACCTGTGTAGTAGTTCATTTGCTTAGCTTTTTTAAGGGTTGTCATTGAATCAATAAATAGACATTATTATTTAATTCATATTACTTGAATGGTTTAACTTAAAAAAAATTTATAAGGTGGAATTTAATTCACATTGAAGTGAAAAATTCTGAAAAATAATATGTAATGGTTAACAAAATCAGATTTTTTTTACTATACAAGGTAGGATCAATCAGGCCTCAATAATTATATAAATTTATCTTTATCAATTTTTAAATAATCTTTTCTAAATTCATATTCTCTCAAGAATTTTCTGTTAGTAATAAATAGCAGAAAAACAAATCCATTGACTCAAGTTATTTATTATATATATATATATATATATATATATATAGGTATGAGTCATGGACTGGTAATGTTATATCTTGGAACACAATTTGTATCTACTGCTATGACTACTACTTGAACACTAGTAAAATTACCTTTAGTATAAATGCCAGTACTTATTGCATTGTAGCTGTGTGAAATATCTTCTCAAAGTGTACTCCACCCAGCTATTTTCTATTTTTCATGGTGACAGAAAAGTGATTACTATGATGGAAACCTACATAAACTCCCAAAGTAGTCTCCTTTTCGGTATTCTAAAGAGGTTCTTGTGATCTTGATAACAATATTATGAGCCTTTTATTAGACTTGACCATACTTGCTAATTTGATGAGTTTATTGCATAATAAAAATCTAGTTTTATGAGTTTTTTTTGTTCAAAGTGCATGATATTGTAAAGTGCAGTAGAAAATTGCATCTTTTGCTGTGCTTACCTTGAATATCTGCTTTAGGTTGCTTACAGTATCTGCTTTTACTAAATGCTTGCCAATATAATAAACTTCAAGAAAATGGTTTCACACTAAAAAAGGCATGAAGCAGACTATATTCTGCAGAAACTATTACTGATGACCTTTCACTTCTCGCAAATACCACTGCTCAAGCCAAATTTCTGTTGCATAATCTTTAGGCATTGGTCTCTATATGAACTCAGATACAACAGTTCATGTGTTTTAATTGAAATGGTGCCATCTCTTCATAAAATGGCAAGCCTCTAAAATTAGTAGACCAGTTCATATACCTCAGTACCAATATCTCATCTACTGGAAGATGTCATCACATGCATAGGTAAGGTTATAAACAAGTTAATGAGCAAATGGTATTCTGATCTCTGTTAATATAAAATGTTAATTTTTCCAAGTTGTCAGTTCTATTGTATGGTTGCACCATTGGAATTTTAATAAAACACCTATAGAAAAAACTAGATATGAACTTCACAAGAATGCTGCATGCTGTTTTGAACAAATCCTCGAAGCAGCACTCTAACGAAACAGTATTTGTATGGCCATTTACCTCCCATCTCACAAACTAGGCTGTGTACTGATGGGGAAGTAAGGATGAACTCAGAAACAATGTTCTCTTATGGACTCCTACTCATGGACTCACCAGTATTGCTAACTGACAAAACTTTACATTTATCAGCTCCTTGTGGACACTGGATGCCATCTAGAGGATTTACTGAGAGTAATAGCTCATAGGAATGGATGATGAGAGAGTATCAAAAGAATCTGTGCTCTCATCATGCCTAGATAATGATAATAGTTTACCAAAATGACTTCAGCGTAAGTTAGTTGTTTCTAAATGTGTATTTTGAATCTCATGCCAAGGAAAACTTTGTTAGTTTGACTTAGAATACACTGACTGTATCACCTGCAAAAGCAGTGAGACCTCCTCTGCATCTAGTGGTGAGGCTCCAGTTCTGGATCTCTCTGGAGCGTGGTGTACACTTTTATTGCTATCAATCCCAGGTTTACTCTGACTCAGAGTAATAGTACCTATTAAGTTCCCATTTATGGGTTAAATGTCCATTTGAAAATTATTGATATTAGTTAAGAATACTTGAAACCCTATAACTGTTTGCAAATTATTTGTATTAGATAGTAATACTTAATATTTTTTTAACTGTGTGCAAACATTATTATCATTTAAACAGCAATAATTACTGGAAACCGTATAATTGTATAAAGTTATTAGTATTAGATTGGAATGCTTTATATATGACTTTTTGCAAACAAGTTATTATTATTATTATAGACAAATAAAAAAGTGTGATTTTGAAAACAAAGATTGCAATGAAATAAATAGTTGTGATTATAATCTAATATTTACAAATGAATAAAATTCCATCATTGAATAACTTATAAGAGCTTGATATGCTATTAAATACACCAAACCAAACCATTTAAAGAGTGTTTTTACAAAATTTAGCATATTCATGCCCAAAAATATTTCAAATATTATGCAATGATGTCATCAGCTGATTTTTCAGATGTAGGTTTATGGTAGAAAAATCTGCCAATGTCACCTGATTGACAAGTGACACTGTAAATAAATATATTCATATTTAAAAGAGATTCTAAATATGTCTTTATACATAGCATATAACTGTTATTGAAGAAAATGGACTTGGTGAGTCTTGTTCAAACCCTGGATGAGGCTGTTTGCATTTCACTTTGAGCTAATGCATCTGGGAAAGGCATGAATCCATCTCTTCTCCTGGCAATAGAATAGTTGTAGAGTCAACTGGACTGTTTAATCTTGGTACAGCAATGCTATGAATTCAAAACAACTGTTTAAAAGATGACTTAGTGTTGTATACTGCCCATGGTGAAGGAGTTGGGTAAATACTTGCTCTTAAACTGGGTGTAACCACATCAATTGAAATTCATAGAAGAAAAAGTCTGGCCTGAATTGTATATATTTGAGCTTGCAGATTTACTCTGAGAGTAACAGAAGAGAAGGTTGCAGATTCTGGATACAGATCAAGGAAATCCCTGAAGGAGGGAGTTAACTGGGGTTAGGTACATCAGAGAAATGATCACATGCAAAACTTAACTTTATACCTTGATAACAAAGGAGTTAGATTTCACCTTTCCAACTATTTCCAAAAGAAAACCTCAGGGAATGAAAAACAAGAGTCCTATGTTTAATGAAACAGTGGTTGGTGTTGATTTTTTTTCCCAAAGAAAGGGTCTACTGGACAATCTCTCATAATCAGTGACCACTGTATTAGATGGGAAAATATTTGAGATTTCAAGCAAAATGAAAAACTGGATTTATGATTATAGCATAAACTTTTCCAATCATTTTGATATTCAGTATAAATTAGTGCACAAAGTCATCTTGATTTGGGTTCTTTCTTCATGCTCCAAGAACATAATCTCGATTTATTTATTAGGTTCCCATCCCCCCAACACACAGTGAAATCCACTGATTTGCTTTTATAGTAATAACCATGTAAAAACTGGCTCTTTATAATATAGATACCTGTTTAAAGAAAAGTTAAAATATACACGACTATCTTATTTATTTTTGCTGATTATTAATTCATCTTTTAGTATTTTTTTCTTCAAAACAATTCTGATAATTAGATGTCAAAAGTGTAAGCATAAAACATATGATGATAATGTATCTTTTCTGTACTGCAAATTCTTGATAGAGATTTGTGTTAGATACATTACACCAGGAATTCACAATAATTTTGACATCTTGGCTGTATGAGAAAACAGGAATCCTAAATTTAGCATATCCAAGTAATTAGATACTGAAATCATAAACACAACATATTCATTCATAAGCATTAAATGAAATTTACTTAATCTGGTTAACAAATTCTTTTGATATTTAAGGTCTCTTCATAACTTGGTTTATAAACAATTTTTAAAAGATTTTTTACCCTTGGAATTTATCTATGAATAACAGAATTTATGATGATGTCTCTCTGTGTATTATATATATATATATATATATATATATATATATATATATAACTGTAACCCAGAAAAAAATGGTACTTTATCGGCATATTTTATACAATACACTTAAAATAAAAGCAATTTCCAGCTCAGTTTGCTACTGAAAGATGAATTTATGGGGTCATTTACAATGAACATCATTTTTTGGTAATCCAAATTTTTTTATGCAACAGATAATAATGAAATTCTTATTAGAATACTTTTCTTCTTCCCAGCTAGAAGCATCACTATCATCATCTATAGCTGTTACAATGAAAACTGGTCATCTCCTACATTACTTAAATTTTTATCATGTTTGTATATATCTATATAACTGCAACCCAACAAAAACAGTACATAATGGTAAGATTTTTATTAGATGATGATATTAGAGAATAAAGCAATTTCCAATCCACTTGATAACTGAATGATAGATTTGTAGAGTCTGTTTTCCTGCTGAATGGAGTTAATTCATTTTTGATTGTGGGGTACTTCCCAGAATTCTTCACATTTTATATAACGGGCACATTTTATTTCTACTGGCCAATAGAAACAGCTTGTGAGAACTATTTAGCATATGATTAGCATGTTACATTACCAGCTTTTAGAGGCTGTATTTCTAAATTTAGAATTTAATCAGCACAGTGAGAGTTAAAAATAGATTTGTGGAAACTACTTTCTAAAAGAAAAACAAATTGAACAGTAATCTAATAACATCTTTGATTAAACTAAGAAACATAGCAATATTTTTGGTCTTTATTATAGTTACAATGTTTTGGTTTTCTTCTGGTATCTGTTGTAGTCAATAATCATATGAGAATTTCAAACTGATCCCTTTTATTTATTCAGTTCTAAAGGTTAGATTATTCACATTCTACTTAAAATATATCTTGTACTTGTTAATTCTTACTATGTTAATTCATCCTTGAGATGTCACTTGTCTCTACCATTGAAACAAAGTATTTGACTAGTTATTTACTTCCTGATCCAGAGACTGAACACATGACCCCAGGAAACTCTCTCACTCACTGGTTCTGTTACCTGGTTTGGTCATGGGAGTGCTACTCATGTAGTATGTTTTGGGCAGGAATAGCCTGGCATAGCCTATCTCTCTCCAGGTCTAGTTTAAATTCAGTTTTCCTTTTTCTAGACTGGTTACTATATCAAGGTTAAAAAGCCGAGTCAGTCCTATTATTTACTCATAGCTGGAGAAAGAATAGTTGGATGCATACATTTCCTGAGAGTATTAATGCTATGTGAAACGCAAACAACCTCGTTCAGGATTTGAACTCAAGTTGCCAAATCCACTTTCTATGATGATAACCATTATGCCACTAGTTCCAGGAAACTAGATATGCTTTAATGAATATTTTATCTATTTAGCTATTGTCCTGTAATTGCATCCAATATTAAGACACCAGTCTGAGTACATCAGTATTTAATAATTTCTTGTCTCAGAAACTCTGACAAAAGCCATTGCTGTATCTTGCATTCCTACTGGTCTGTTATTTTTTTTTTCTAGAAAAATGAGAAATTGTATATTACTAATGCCTGCATCCATCTATTTGGTGAGCAGGTGCCTTGCCATTGCTGATAACAATCTTAATGATCATCAGACTACAGCTGTCCATTCAACACACCTAGTTAGTTTGTAAGTATTTTACCTGTGTGCAATGCATACTCTTACTAAAAATGCTCAAAACACCTAGGTATGCATCTGTGGCAGGGAGTGAGTCAAAGTATATGAATGCTAACCCCAGTTAACTCACTTTTACTGACTTTTTTTTTTTAACTTGTTTGGTTGATGGGAAGGTGAGTAGAGATTGTAGCACAAAACTGATGCCAACATGAGTCTTATGGTTGAATCTGAAAATTCTGTTTTATGCATTTTTTTTTCTTCTAATCTTATCTTCTTGAGGAATGTAGGATCTGCCATGCCATGCCTAATCAACTTTCATCTTCTGGTTCATTTTATGACTCTAAAACTATAAAAACAACAGCTCTTTTTTTTCTGGCAGTTTTATTGAAGTATCATTAATTGACTTGTCCAAGAAGGCAGGTTTATTTGTCTATCTAAAGTACTTCTTTCTTTTTAGAGATCTTCTTTTGTCAACTGCTCCATGTCCAACTTGTTATGTACTAAACTTTGCTTAGTCTGGTCCATAAGCCTTGTATTACTTACAGTATCAGCTGTTACTTAGTGGTCACCTGTCTAAGTACGGAGTAGGCTCATCTCAATACCTGTTAGTGGGGCTTAGAATATGCTAACTGAATCTCCTGCAGATGAGTAAGAACACTTCAAAAAGGAGTGTCTAGGATATGACATAAAACTGCATCTGATAATGAGGCTACAGTTGTGAAGCTCTGGGGAATATGGTATACCTCTTCATAGCCATTACTCCAATAGCAATGAAGCTAAGTGTCTCCTTAACTAATATCCTTCCATACAGATATATACAAACTAGACATTTGTTTCTAAAGCTCTCAAAAAATTTAGATAAATATATCAGTGTTTATTTCTAATTCTAATAAGTACTATTAAAATGTATTGCAATTTATTTTAATAAAACAACAGGGATTTAAGTTAAAACATTTTAGCTATAACACATTGATTCACTTGAGGTCACTTAAAAAAATGATCCTTTTGTTACTTGGTCCTTTTAGTGTTTAGGGCCCTTGGGCACTGCTCAATTATTCAACAACACAGTCAACTGCTGAAGGGACAGCACACTCAGCCCATCATTTCTCAAGTTCCTTTTAATCCTCCTAAAGAAAATTCAAAAAAGTTTATTTCTTTTCTGCCCTTCCTTGAATTATGATTTAGAAATGAATGATAGAATTGATATTTATTTTAAAACTAACATGTTACTTATAAAAAAAAAAAAATTACAAGATTATGTTTGCTTTGGTACTTCTGTATAAGATTAAAGTTTAGTGTGTGTTAACATCCTATCTTGGCTTATGGGACGAGCAATTATCTCCCCCTGGAGGAAGAGGGAGCTGTGAGGAGAGGAAGGAGGAAAAGGAGGGTTGACCACTTTTTAGAGGGATCTCTTCGAGACAAGTCGCATGTATCAACTCTAAAAATAAAATATATATTTATCCTATTCTTGCCTGGACCTTATTTATCTTAATCAACAGTATGTATGCACAAATAAAAGTGTAATTTTTAAAAAATGCAATGGAACATTGAAAATATAGTTATAATTAGTTAAATGTTGGCAAATGAATCAAATTTTCAGATCCAATAACATATAAGGAGTTAATATGCAATTAAACAAATAAACCAAACCAGATTTAATTTGCATATTTATTAGAACCAGGAAAAAGTTATCACATATTTTCCTGTTGGGTAAGATAATTACATAATATTATTGCTTAGTAAGAACTAAATCTGAACAAAAAGCCAAAAATGTTTGTCAAGAAACTTCTTGGATATTGCACATTTAAATTTTAAAAATAATTTCATTATCATGGTAACCATCTCCAAACAGTGTATTTACCTCTCCCCTGATATAGATGGGTATTTCAGCTAGTATAAAATGATAATTTTAATGTGTTTATATGATATCCATTCTCTATATTTTCTGTTTTACCAAGAAATGTGTTTTTATGAACATTCTCGTTAGAATTAAACAAAAAATTCCAAGATGCAAGATAATGAGAAAATATATTACACAGACAATTATAATGATTTGATTTTATATACACTAACCATTGATAACTGTCAGCCTTTGTATATAATATATATATACTCTTATTGTAATGGCACTATCTAATGACATATTCTAACAGCACGTTTGTTTTTAAATTCTCACAAGACTATTATCATGGGATTAGTTTGCTGCTATGAGACACAGAAATTTCAATACATTATTTAAAAACATTATCACTTAATGTAACACCAAAATTTGGAAAGAAATATAAAAAGAAAATTCTTGTCAATTGATAAGCTTGAAATATAAATACACTTCATATAAAATCCATCCATTATGATATGCAAATTCAACATTTTAAAACCTCTGTGTTAGAAATATCATTGGGATTCTACTGTGTGTGTATAATACATATATGTATATAAAGTTGATCAGAAAAAGTTAACTATGTATAGAATATGTTTTTAATAAAATTATATATATTATTTAAAGATCTCGGTTGGC
>CAUZXS010005408.1:0-32500 GCA_963585895.1 Sepioteuthis lessoniana | reverse complement strand
GAAAATTTGCTTTTTCACCAGGTATTTCATTGAAGTCCATGTGGCACAACAATTTAATAGTTCTGATGCATCTACAGCTTGAAACTGACCATTTAATAACATAGCCCAGTTGGTTGGGGATATAGAATACACTAACTGCATTTTTGCCGACGGATATTTTCCCCATCTGGATATGTCCTGGATATAACACTAAACAATCAGATGATGAGGCTCCTGTAATGCTGGAGTTTTGGGGAATGCAGAGTACCCCTTCATTATCATTGCTCCCAGGTCCACTGTGACCCAGAGTGGTAGCACCTGATAGGGTCTTATCTATGGGTTGAATCAAACTGTTTGACTTTAAACTATGTGCAAACAAATCACTTGTGTTAAATTGAACTGTTTGATTATTTGTTTGTGTGTAAACAAATGACTGATGTTTAATTGAATTGTTAGTGTTAAATAATAGTACTTAAAAACATTTATCTGTGTGCAAATAAATGATTAATAGTAGATATAATTATTCCTATTAGATAGAAATAAGTGAAACCATTTAACTACGTGAAAAAAAAATTAGCTCAGGCTGGTTTAAAAAATGTTATCTACAAAATGCTTTTATAAATTAGATATTTAATGTATATTTATAAAGAGGATTTGGCATTAAAAAGCCAACAATGGTTGATATGCCAGAAAACCAAACCAAGCCTTAATAATGCTTGCTTATTAGGGTGAGTCAAAAGTTTTGCAATATTTTGTTACTTGCTAGTTTGCAGCATGTATATCATATAACTAAAGCAGTTCAAGCCATGGAAGGTACTCGCTATGGTTTGCAGTATTGATGCTTTATACATTGCTTCATTCTGTGTATGATTTGAAAGCTGCATAAATGAACATACAGCTTAGTCTAATTTGGGAACTTATGCTTTACAAGTTTGAATTGGGCCATAAAGTTGTGGAATCAACTCAAACCATTTGTTGTGCAGAAGTTGAAATGCAGTTTATCACTGTACAGTAACTAGATGATTGCAAGAACCTCATTGATCAAACAAGGTCAGGTCAGGTAGATCTAAAACCATTGATTTTGAGGCTATGCTCCAAAGTGAGATGCAAATCCATAGAGTATCAGGTGTGTTTAGCATCTCACTGTCCAGTGTGGTTTGTCACCTTCACAACCTTGTCTAAAGGTGCTAATTTTGCCTCACATTACTAAAATATTGCAAAACTTTTGACTTACTCTTGTATTAAATTTAATCATGCTCCTCCTAAAAATTATTCATTCTAGGAAATATTTACATGAAAAATCATTTATGACCCAAATTAGTTTCATAAAATTCTCCCTAACAATATTCTTTATATGAATTATTCAAACCAATCCTCATCTTTGTTGTTTTGATCACATTTCAACATAAATTTGAAACAATGAAGATGAGGAAGCTAGTTTCAATAGTTCCTGCTATAGTTGTCATTTTTAAAATATCAGTTAAGAATTTAGCTTTTGTTTTTAGCATAGTCACAAGTATAAAGCACCCTGTAAGGATCAAACTCCTGTTTCAGTATTAATGGTCTGCAAGACCAGTATGCTATCTATTATATCATGGGGATATACCCTCATCAATTAAGAATATTGTCACCATTTTTCGGAAGGGGAGGATATTTGTGTGTATTTGTAGATTTAATGTATGATTTGATTTTTATAGATATGTTACCATAACATAACAGTAGAAATGACACATTGTAGCTAGAATTTTGCTAATGCAGTAGTATTGAATAGAGAATAAAACAACTTCCAATTTGCAACTTAATAGTGTTGGATCTGTTCAGGCTCAGTCTGATCATTATCATTTCCCAAGGGAAATGATAATTAAATTCTTATAGTAATTCCCCATTTATTGATCCTGATATAAATGAGGTGAATAGTATGTAATTTGATATTTATCTTAATGTCTGCTAAAGGTGGTCTTTAAGTGAAGAAACTATGTTAAATAATGATATATTTTGAGTTATTTAATAGTGATTAAAAAGATTTTGTTTTTGTTAAATTTTAAGTTTAAATTGTGATTGATATATTTTAAGAGTTTGAACCAATCAAAACTGATATTATTTGGTATTATTAGTAAACTCTACAGCATTGAAAGACATCTCCAGTGGTGCAATGGTTAGTGAGCTAGGCTAGTTGACCATTCCTTATGAGTTTGATTCTTACTAGGTGCTCATACATCCGGCCTTGTGATAAACTATGCTACTCTTAGTTTTGGTTACAGAATTGTCATTACGAAAATTGTATAAATATGTATAAGGATAATACTTATTTTGGGGAGCTATGGCGCATTCATATTTTTGATTGTAGTGTATCAATATATATCCTGAGAAACATTTTAAAGAGTTATAATGGATTGGGTCAGAGCTTTATTGTGGAAGCAAGGCACAGATTTGTTGATTGTTTACTTTATTATTTCTGGACTGCTACTTATTCATAATTTTTAGTTACAGAGTTTCAATGCTTAGTTATAAATAATACCTATTAGTATCTGTTTTGATTGTATAATGTTCCATTAGAAAGTATGAAATAGTAGTATCATTTGATTTTTTAAAAATTGTTAGGGGTTTACTTATAGGGACAATACTATATGTACATTGGTAAATTTTCAGACTTGATCCATTGTTTTTTGCATTTAAACTGCTTATTTATAATAGAATTGTTTTGACATTTAAACTGCATACTTAAGCTTTTAATTTGTATGCTGTGATTTTAAAAATGTTTACTTTTCTGATTGAAAATAAATTGTCTATAAATTATGTTTCTTCTTATTTGATTATCTCTTTATTTTTGTCATTTATTTATAAAATCAAAATTAATGAAGTTATCATAGTATAACCCAATTATAGACTATGACATGAAAACAAATACTTTATCTATAATCACAAAGATTTGTTTGTGATCAGTCAATTTTGTCTGTTTGAGAATATCTATGAAATGTTATCTAGTAAAAGACTATACCTGTAGTATTAAAGATGAAATCTACAACAGTATCTTGACTGGTAGAATCTTTGACTGTCTCTAAGAGATGGAATCTTAAGAGTCCTAGCATGAGTGTATCATTTTTTTATTTTTTGTTTCTTTGATCCTTGTTGCTATTAAGAATAACTGTTTTCATCTTTTCTAACCATTCTTTTTCTCACACTACCTGAGTGGGATTTATCACTGGCACTTGGCCAACAGACTTAGTCATGTCATGATCTAAAGTTACCAGAGTCCTCTCTTACCTGATTTTTTTCTTCTTTTTACCTCTTTCTCTCCCTTGCCAATAAAAAAAAATGTTTTCATGGAAACCCAGGGTTTTCATTTGGGGCAGCGTCCCAAATATAGCTTCCACCTGTGTTTGTGTATAGAATAGCATCTACTCTTACTGATGGAGACTCTCTGACTTTGAGAGGATGGTAAGGGGAGATGGTGGGATAGTTTGCAGGGGGATGAGAAGACACATATACTTTGTATATATCGCATTTGGGAGCAGGGTGGGATTTGGTACCTACAACAACTGCCTTCAAGGTAAAGGATCCCAATTCAGGTGTACTAATAAGATATTTACCTAGTGATAGTAATTGACAAAATACTTGCTATCTACTCTGAGGCCACAAGAAAGGAGAAAGATAAACATTGAATAAGAGTAGTGTGTGACTGAAGAAATAAATAGTATCACTTTTCACCAAGTTAGTTTTGTGTGTACTTGTTGGGAAAAAGTTTATTGTTGTCATTTTCATAATAGTTAATTGCCTCAAGTTATATAAGTAGTTTTATATTATAATTTGAATTCACTTAAAGTTTGCCAAAAGTAGCCATTAAACATTATGTTGAATCATGACTGCATGACATTTTGACCAAGGATATTTTGACCCAAGATAAATCCATCCCAGATATGTTAACATCACTATAATTTCAAAAATAAAGATCCCTTTACTATGTGTAATTTAAACTAATCTACAATCATAATATATAAAGTAAAAAAAGTAAAGTTGGTGACCATAATCGAGGGTGACCCGAAGGCGCCCTTTTCAAGGTGTAGGGAAGGGTGCTGCTCCTTTCCTTGGATTGCTCCACTTTACTCTTGATCTGTACCTTATAATGCTAAGTGTTAAGCAAGGCAGCACTAAGTACCATTTTTTGAGTCTTTGGTATGACTCAACCTGGGATTGAACCCTGGTCTACTGGGAGATTGACGAACACTCTACCCACTACATAATCTATGTTGTTTTCAATTTTATAGATATTTAGAAAAAAATGTTTTTAACAACTCTTCAATGAAAATGCAGATATTGATAGTCCAATTGATTAACCTGTTATCATAAAAAAGAAAAAGGAGAAAGATGTTAAATAATGTTGGCTACCTCATTATTTTCGTTTTTTATTCAAGTGATTTCAACCCAGATGTTTTGACCTTACTCTTATTTCAGAAATAAAAATCTCTTTACTTGAAGTGATTTAAAATACAATGCAATCATAATGTGTGTGTGTGTGTGTATATATATATATATATATATATATATATATATATATGTATTCTTAATGCAATGTATATTTATCTATATTATTTTTTGTTTTATAAATATTTTTAAAAACTTTTTTTTTTACATATTCAAAATCATTGTGCAGTTGAAACATTCTGGTTGGATTTATCTTCAGCTAAAACAACCAGACTGAATCACATAAAATCTTTAATTACTGTATAGTGAGACCTGCTTGTATACCTGATACAGTGTTTTACATATAAATAGATAATACTGAATGAAAATAAAGCTATGAATAATAATTGCTTGTTTTTAACCTCTATATGTCTAGTTTTTTCTTTCATTTGAAAGTTTTTAGATAAACTTGTGGTGAGATGGATCCAATAATCTTTATACATTACCTGTTGCCTAACTACAAGAAACTATATCATTACAAGAATTTGGCACTGAATAAAGCAAAATATTTTCAAACAGTTAGAATTACCTTCTTCCTTTTTAAAATGCTTTTGCATATGAAGTTATCATAACAGTTTTAGTTATACTAGCTTAAAGGTTGCCTCCAAGTGGTGCAACTATGCAATAGTACTGACATGGCTACAGCTTGGAAGAATTCACATTTGATTTTATCGGAGAAGTGAGATTTCCATATGGCTGATAATTTGTCAATAGCAGTCCATGCTTGACCTACATAAATGCTGACATCATTTTCAGTTGATGAGATATTGCTACTGAGTTATATGAACTAGTCTAATTTTAGATTTTTCATATTTAATTAGGAGCTAATAGGATGATTGGAGAAAAGGTTAGACTGGAACTATACAAGAATGCTGTTTTAAATAAATCCTAGAAGCAGCATCCTACAAAACAGCAGCTGTGCAGCCTCTTACCTCCCATCTCACAAACCATCCAAGTAAGATGAGCAAGACAGGTAGGGCACTACTGGAGAAGTGAAAAACTCATAAGCAACATTTTCCCCGTAGACTCATACACATAGATGCACCAGTGTTGGCCAATCAGCAAAAACGTACATTCATCAGCTCTGTGTGGACACTGTATGTCGTCTAGAGGATTGACCTAGAGTGATGGCTGATAGGGACACATGATGAGAGTCAAGGGAATCCATGCTATTCGCATACCTCAAGGATGAGAAGTTGCAATGGATGGCCATTAAACTTGACAAGTAACATCCTATTTATTTTACTTCATGATGGTGAACTGGCAGATGGACAACTGAATATCCACTTTATACTATTTACCAACCCCTCCGCTCGGGCAGGATATGACACAAGGTCAATTTTTAAGTGGAGTTTAACAGGTTTGAATTCAGAGTTTTCCTTCTCCTAGACTAGTTGCCTAACCAAGGCCGAAGAACCTAGTCTGTCCTACTATTTACCCATAGCTGGAGGGAGAATAATTGGATTCATACCTTTCCCAAGGGTATTAGTGCTATGTGAAATGCAATCAGTCTCGTCCAGAATTTGAACTCGTGTTGCCGTGTCCATTTCCTACGACGATAACGACTACACCACGGGCACCTGAATATCCACTTTATAGACAACTTACAAACCCCCTTTAAGAGTCTCAAGATACCTGCAGAATTTTGAGAAAATCTGGCAGCAAATCTAATTTTAAGCTATGTTCAGTTTTTAGGGTACCTCACATGGAGTACAGCCGAGTCAGCTGGGTCTGTAGAATATGCCAACTGCATCTCTGCCGAGGGTGAGACCTACGCCAATGAGTGTCCTGGATATGACAGTAAACTGAATCTGATGGTAAAGCTCCAGTCCTGAAGCTCTGAGGAATGTGGAGTACCTGTTCATTGCCATTACTTCCTGGTCTACTCTGATAGGGTCTCATCTATGATTCAAATAGAACTGTTTAACCATTTAACTGTGTGCAAACAAATTACTGATGTCAAAATGAATTGCTAGTGTTACATAGTGGTATTTGAAACCATTTAACGGTGTACAATTAAAACTATTGGTGTTAGATAACAACACTTGAAGCCATTTATATATGTGCAAATGATTAATGCTGAATAGAATTATTTATGCTAGATAGGAATACTTAAAACTGTTTTTTACTGTTTGCAAAAATTGAATTATTTATATCACATAGCAGTACTTGGAATGATTTAACTTTGTGCTAATGAATCATGTTGAATAGAATTATTAATGTTAAATAGCAGTGCTTGAAACCATGTGTGTGCAAACAAATTAGTTCAAACTTTTATAAAAATAAGTTTCTCTCCAAACTATTCACTAACAAATCTTATATATATATATATATATATATAACCATTTAATTAAGTGCAGACTAATAACTGATGTTAAATTATTAGTGTTACATAGCAATGCTTTAAACCATTTAACTGTGTACAAACAAATGGCTCTCTGGCTCATTTAAAAATGTTATCTACAAACTATTAGTTGGCTAATCATATATATTTTTAGAAATATATATATATATAAACAGGACTTGGCGCTGAATAACCTACAAGAGTTGATATGCCATAAAATGCAACCAATCTAACTCGCATATTGTAATGGTTAACAAGCCAATCTTTCAGATAAGTTCCTATTGAATAGCGAATTCACTTCTTATCAGGTGCCCCTTATTCATGACCTTGTACTAAATGTCAGCTACAATTAGTTGAAATAGTGTTTTGTATGGTGTAAGGATTTGCAAGCTAGTCTGACAACATCAGCTGTACAAGTAGTTGGCCATAAATGGCTTACTTGTGATGCAGATTGACACATGGATGATAAACTACCAAAGTTACTTCTCTATGGTAAACTAGGAGTTAGTAAGCATACTAGTGGATAACTTGAAGCTCACCTTCAAGATCCTCAAGAAACCTGCAACATTTTGAAGATCTGGTAGCAGATAAACTCTCTTTGTGTAGCCTAAACAGAGGGACGCTGAGTAACATTGCAAAACTACAGATAAAGATAAACCTGCAGTTGGTAAATTGTAATAGTGCATTTTTTTAACCAATTATTTGTGTGAATGCATTATCTGTAACACAGATTTCTATGCTGGATAAGTGTCATCAATCCTTTCTGGACACATTCTTGCAGAAATTAAAGTTGTAGTCCTCATTGATATTGATGAACAAGTATCATAATCTATATTTTTAGTTTTACATTGTTTTACAGCAGGACTTGCTTCTGATGTTGTAGGAAATGGACACAGCAAATCAAGTTCAAATCCTGAAGGAGCCTATTTGCATTTCCAATAGCATTAATAACTTTTGGAAAGGTATAAATCCAACCATTCTCCCTCTACCTGTGGGTAAATAGTAAGGTAGACTGGGCTCTTTAACTTTGGTGTGGCAACTGGTCTAGGAGAAGGAAAACTCTGAAATCAAACCTGTTGAACCCTGCTTAAAAATCAACTGGTTCTCATCTTTCTCATATGGAGGAGTTGGTAAATGCGTACATTGCTTTACAGGCCAATTGCCATCCCTTGCTAAAGAACCTATTTTTTGTTTTTATAGTTAGATATTTTTCTTTTGATCCTGCCATAAATAATATGCTGCAACATCAGAAAATCAGGAGCCTAACAATCACTATATAGACAATTTTTTTAATATGTAATTGTAATAGAAATTTTTAATATTCCAAAGAGTTCCTGATTAAATTTTAGAGAAAGATCCATATTCTCATCTTACAATATTCCTCTACTTAATTTACATTCCAGTCATTATGGAGATGCCCATAACTTAATGGTTATTGTTATAGAAAATGAATTTGATAAGCTAAGTTGAAATCCTAGATGAAGCTGGTTACATTTGACTTGAGCACATTTTCTTCTGCATGACTTGGAAGAAAATGTTACCAATCATTGAAATAATTTAATCTGATTTGTCAAAGGAATATGTTAAAGCTAGAATTTTCAGTTGTTAAGAAAAATAAATGTTTTGCATCCTGTTATTAATTCATTTACTGTTAAATAAAAAAAAATACAGGTGAACATCTTCTAAGTGAACTAATACTCTTGGAAAAGGTAGGAATCTCTTTCTTCTCCACCCAACTATTTCTATAATTGGGTAGTCTGACTCTTTAGCTTTGGTACAGCAACCAGTCTTGAAGGAAAACTCTGATTTCAAATCAGCTGTACTCTACTTAAAAATTGACCTTGTGTTACATCTTGGCCATAGCTCAGGGATTGGTTTGTTATTTTGCCATTAGGTGAAAAGCCTAAAAGTAAAAATTTCTATATTTACATTATGCTACTATTAACAAGAACTCATTGCTTATCGGTTAATGTCATAGGAAATGGACTTAGTGACCTGAGTTCAAAACCTGGATAAGGCTGTTTACATTTCACACTGCCCTAATACCCTTGAGAAAGGTATGAATCCAACTATCCTCTATCCAGCTATGTGTAAATAATAGGGCAAACTGGACTTTTTAACCTACGTATGGCAGCCAGTCTAGGAGAAAGAAAACTCTGAATTCAAACTAGTTATACTCCACTTGTGGCAGAAAGGTTGGGTAAAAATTGATATATTGTGCTACTAATGTTCAAAATCTTTTGTATTAACCATCTTTGAAATTGATACAAACAGATTAATTTACATGTCTACAAGTAGAGCTATATCATGATTGTGTTGTTGGTATGATGTTTATATGAAAACTCAAGAAGAATCTGTGAGCCTTACAGTCTAACCACAAGAACGTTCAAATCACTTCTTTATGAATTGAAGAGAGCAAAGAGGAAGGAAATGACTTGAGAATTTTCATCTCGTTTGTTTATATTTACCAATGATAGAATGTTTATAAGAAACCAGATGAAAAAAAAATACTAACTCTGAAGCAGCTGTACCTAATTGTTTACTCTAAATTTGTGAAGAAGTCTCTAAATAGAGAAGGTAGTTCCTGAATAAGGTGCACTCTCTTTCTAAGTGAGTCATATCCATGGATGGAACACTTTTTCTCTTCTTACCTCTATCTTTACCTTAGTTTATATTCTGAAAAAAATTTTTTTTTACAAAAACTCACAGTAATGTGAATCTGGTCAAATTTGGCTGAAAAATAGAATAAAGAATGCTATTTAATAAAGTCTATTAGCAGTTTACATTGGGCAGTTACTTTTGTCTTAAGCTGATCTCAAAGTTTACCTTCTGTGGTAAAGATTCCTCTCACTCACAAATTATTGAAACAGACTTTGATTTTTTATGAATATTGTTTAATAAAGTTATGTCTAGTAGTTTGTTTGTAATCTCATAAAAAACGTGCATCATCTAGACAGATTTAACTTAAAAATCAGTAAACCTGGGATTCTCTCAAGCCACTATCTGCTTTAATGTAAAATTTTCATTGGAATAAGGGAGATATTTCCAACTTGTAAGTATGAAATCAAATCTTTCACAAAGTGAAAGAAATACCAGGTAAGTGAAGTATACTAACATCCCATTGTGCAAATGATTTATATGCAAAAAAGGGATGTTCTAATAGTCATAATTTTTTTTCTCCTATTTTATCAATAAAAAGTTAAAAAAACAGTACACACATAAAACAACTTTGATAAACTTGAAAATTAATCAATTTCCTTTCTTTTCATGTATAGTTTGACAGGATTTTATGGGTTTATAGCAATTTTAGAAGCATTTTTCATATGGAACCCACTGAAAATCGAAATGTCTCCAATGTTTCAGGGTGCCGTGAGTATTGCTACTACTATAAACTGAAAAAGTGAGGTGTTAGGTTTTTTTTAAATGATTCCATATTTACCAACCAATGTTTCACATACATACCAAATTTCATTGCTTTATATTTGTTATTGCTATAAACTCAATATGTTGTGCAAAGATTTTCAGGAAAATAGGGGCCTTTTTTGTCCATAGTTTTTCCAACTTCATGTGCTTATATTTCAAAATGTTATGAATGGATTTTGATAATCTAAAAAAAACTCAAAATCTTTTATCAATCTTTATTTCATAGATATCTTTGTCGATAACAAAATCCTATTTTTGATTTTTTTCAGACATTGCTAATCAAAAGTTTTAAACTATTTACTTTCCAAAAACTTGTCCAAACTTTCACAATTTTGTATAATCCACATAAAAAATGACTTATCCTGTAACCTGGTTTGGTTGTGGGAGCACTGATCATGTATTATGTCTTAGGCAGGAATAGTCCATCCCTCTCCAGGTCTACAACTAGTTTGAATTCAGAGTTTTCTTTTTTTCTAGACTGGTTGTCATACCAAGATTAAAGAGCCCAGTCTGACCTATTATTTATTCATTGCTGGAGGGAGAATTGTTAGATTGATACCTTTACCAAGAATATTAGTTTTATGTGAAATACAAACAGCCTCATCTAGAACTTGAATTCAGGTCATCATGCCCATTTCCTATACCATTAAGTTATGCCACAAATGTCAGTTTTCACTGTATGATATTTGATCTATCTGATTATTATTCACTACTAGATTAAGTGCATTGACAATGAAGGAAATTGTCCTTTTTCAGTATTATACTGAGAACTTATTGATGTACCCATATATCATCTTGCCCAGTCAGCTGGGGCTGTAGAACACACTGACTGCTTCTCTGCAGAGGGGTAAGACCCCAATGAGTGTCCTGGATATGACACTAAACAATCTGATGGTGAGGTTCCAGTAATGCTGGAGCTTTGGAGAATGTGGAGTATCCCTTCATTACCATTGCTCCCAGGTCCACTCTGACCCAGATTGGTAGCACTTGATAGGGTCCTATCTATGAGTCCAAAAGAACTAAACCATGTTTTCAAGAGTTTATTGTTTTTTGCATTTAAACTGCAAATTTATAATAGAATTGTTTTGACATTTAAACTGCATACTTATGCTAAACTGAATTGCTTGAAATAGAAATCTTTTGACATCTAAACTGCATACTTATACTAAGCTGAATTATCTGAAATAAAACCAATTTTTACAATTAACTCTGTGTATAGCCCAGTCAGCTGGGGCTGTAGAATACTCCAACTGCACCTCTGCAGAGGGGTAAAACCCTCTCCCTAACAAGTGTTCTGGATATAACACTAAACAATCTAATGGTGAGGTTCCAGTAATATTGGAGCTCTAGGGAATATGGACTACCACCTCATTGCCATTGCTCCCAGGTTCACTCTGGCCTAGAGTGGTAGCACTTGATAGGGCCCTATCTAGGAGTCAAATATAACTAAATTGTGTACTTATGTTAAACTGAATTGTTTGAATAAACTGAATAGCTTGAAGTAGAAATGTTTTTGACAATTAAACTGTGTACTCATGCTAAACTGAATTGTTTGAAATAGAACTGATTATTTTTATAGAAATAACCTACAAAGGTTGATATGACATAAAACCCTAACAACCAACAAACCAACCATATATCATCATTACCATCATCAAGGTATTTGTGTGCAAGAACCTCTGTCTGCTTTCTGCTCAACAAAATTTGTCTTTGCATACTTCAATTTGGTTAAGCTTGTTTTCCCATCTTTTGGGTGACCCTGATTTCAATGTGCCACCCTCTCATTATCAATCATAATTCTTTAAAATATGATATTGCCTAAGGATTTTGAAAATTAGTTACAAAAATAGGTTTAATTTCTATTACAGTGTGTGTGTGTATATATATAGAGAGAGACAGACAATTAAAATTTAATGCTAAAAGCATTTTTAATCAGTAAAATCTTTTCAGTGCTCTCTGCATAATGTTTTTCAACTACAAAATAAGATAACAATAAAACAGGTTAAAAACTCAAAACTATTAGTTTTACGTTCCCATTTTTTTCCTATTTATTCAAGCCAAAACCTGCCCATCCAGGCACTTAGTGACATAATGCCAGAACCAATCAAAAGAGTGGGTGGAAAAGAATGGACATTCTCTTCCTTTCCTGTAAATTGTCTGTTTCTGGTTCAATTCCGAGTCTCTGACAGATGACGAACGGCATGACTATAATTCTTTTTCATTGCGGGTTAGCATGAGGGTTGCTACAGTTTAGTATCAAGTGATAGAGCAATTGCTATATTATTTAATAATAAAATTGCAATTCAATTTGCACTCACCTCTATCATCATTAATTGGAGGGTTTCCTTGTACTTGCTCAATGTTTAGATTTTTTTCTTCAGAGAAGTCAGTATTGTTCCCTTCTGAAGTCTTTGCCCAAGGCAACTGTCTGGTTTGTCATAATAAGTAGTGTCAGTTTATATATATATATATATATATATATATATATATATATATATATATATATATATATATATATGTGTGTGTGTGTGTGTGAAACTTTTTTTTCTGAGAAGGAAAACTCCTGTTATGAAAACTATACAAGTGTAACACTAGAGATATATAACCATTTGACAATAAAATCTCAACAATTATCTTGCCCCAGCTTGTCCCCGAATCTAGATAACAGGAGGAGAGTATAATATGAGCCACACAAGTATTTTGGAATTGAAACCATGGGATGCAGCATGTTAGATGTGGAGTAAAGCAGATAAATCCAAAGGTATATCAACAGCACACTTCACCAGATGCTGAGCAGAGGAACCTCCTCAGGTCAACAGCCAGGATTAAATAGTTCTATCAGAAAACTACTGCTACTCTTAAGAGTGGCACTTATAGACAAAAAAATAGCTACTGAAAAAGTATAATGACTCTTGGTCAGAGCACTCCATGCTATCAACATGACTTGATAATGACACCTACAATCAGTTTTACTCTCTGGCTCTCTGCCTATGATTAGTGTAATATTTATGCATTAAAACTTACTCACTATTTCCAAATTAATTTTACTATGATGCTCAAGCAGCAGAACACTAACATAGTGGATATGTTGCTTACTTCCAAGTCAGACATTTGAATTGGGACAAGATTCATTAAAATTTATACAGGTTGTTTCAAAAAATTTGATATCATTTGTGATGTACATGGTGTCATTTTGTAATCTAATAACTTGATCAATTCTCTTTCAAATGATCTCAAATTTTAACAGAATGTTTAGAAACAACTCAAAATTCTATCTTTAATGTTTAAATGTCTTTTCTTTCCCACTGAATGGCAATTATATACTAGAAAAGAAAAAAACATGAAAATTAAACTCTGAATTTTGAGTTGATTCTACATATGCTGTCAAAATTTGAGATCATTTAAACGAGAATTTTTCAAGATATTAGATTATAAAAATTAATCATATTTTCTGAAACACCCTGTATATGTCCAATTTAGCATGACATAAATCATGGACAGAGAAACCAAGAAACATACAGAAAAAGTTACTTTGTTCATAATTGTATATGATATTTTAATTGCAATTTCAATGAGTTTTAACGTTATTTTTTAAAAAGTTCTTTCTGTCCCCATGAATTATGAATATTAATATTATTTCATATTAATATCATTATTTACTCCTTTATTAGAAAGAAGAATAAAAGGTAATATAATTGAAACTTTCAAGATTAATAGAATTTCTAATAATGGTAGACTATTTTTAAAGTATTTCTCTTTAAATCAGAAATTTACTGTCAAAGCAGATTTTAAAAAGTAAGTCTATTGACCAACTGGATTTTTTGCTTATAGAGTAATATATTTTTTGAATAAACTGCTGAATCAGATCAAAAACTGAAATAGTATAAAATAAATTAACATTGAGTCTGATAATTTCAGAAATAACAGTAAGAGAAAGAAATTAAGACAGCGTTTTTGGGAATTATAAGATTAATTGCTTAATGGTTTGGTCTGTATATAGATGATGTATTAATATTATAACCGGGACATTGGCCCAGCGGTTAGAGTGTTTGCATATGGCCCGGGAGACCTGGGTTCAATCCCAGGTCGAGTCATACCAAAGACTTTAAAAATGGAACTTGATACCACCTTGCTTAACACTCAGCATTATAAGGTACGGTTCAAGGGTAAAGTGGAGCAATCCTGGGAATGGAGTAGCGCCCTCCCCTACACCTTGGTGTAGTAGCTATCGAAAAGGGAGCCTTCGGGTCACCCTCGACTATGGTCGCTAACTTTACTTTACTACTATTAATATTATGTATGCTCTGTGCATATATTTTTCTTTTAAAAGTTGAAGTGAGAAGATTGTAAAAAGGGAAGATGACCAAGGAGGCATTACAGATAAATTATTAAATATGATTGTGTATTGGAATTAAGATTCTCTTGGTTACTATCCATGAAAATGCAGCAATTACTATTCACTTATATAACAAACAACGGGGTGTGATATCTAATATCAGTTCTATTTCTGGATTCTCCACTTGCTACTCGGCTTTCCTTTAGTTCTGAGGAACATAAGCAGGTGTTATTTCTCAAATCTCTTTTCATAATTTAACCAATCCAAACATCTTTTTCACTCTCACAATATTCATTTGTGTCTATGCTGCTCAGGTTTGCGCGCGCGCGCGCGCGCGTGTGTGTGTGTGTGTGTGTATGTATATATATATATATAGAGAGAGAGAGAGAAATAATACAGCAACAAATTTGGTTTAAAAAAATGTTTAATGAGAAAACAAAAATTCTGAATTTGTCTGATATGTTTTAATGTATGCATATTATTTTCTGAATTGTTATCATGAAAAAGAAAATAAGTAAATGCACTTTATTTAAAGTTGAGAAATGTAAAGTAAATGTTAATTAAAGAGGAAAGAAAGATAAACCTTCTTTATCCATTACTTCACTTTTTATTTCCTCATCCCCATCTACTACAGGAAATATTCACAATTTTTGTAATTTTGTAGAAAAGAAAAAAATTAGAAAAACCACAGATCCATTTTTTTTCTTGTCTGAATTTTCTTAGAATGAAAAGTCTGTAATTTAAATGAAAAATAAATCAACTGAATCAAATGGGCAATTTGTAATATTTATGATATTTTCTGGAAATCATGAGCCGGGGAGAGATGAAAATAAAGTTGTGCAATCTAACCATAAAGGTTTGGGTTTGATTTCTGTGTTTAATAGCATACCAACCTCCATAGGTTATTTAATTCCAAAGCCATCCTTGTAGAAGAACAGTAGGAATACTATTTAACCTATTGCTGGTAGATCAGGGTTTCCTCACATGAATGTAATAGTGTGACTGGAGTTTGAACTTGCTCACTAATGTCGCAGTCCTGCACTTCAGCTCTTTTAAAAACTTTTAAAAGTCTTCATAAAAACCTTTTCCAGATAATGGCCCAAAGTTAAGAGAAGTTAAGAATTTAAAAGTAAAAAGTAATTGCAAAGAAATATTCCAGTTTGTCTTATCACTTTTGTTCATCTTATATATAACTGTCGTCCATGAAGAAGTACAACCTAAGAAATTTTTAATGAGTTAATTTTCTTCTAAATTAGATTCCAGGACTAGATTAGTTCTAATGGAATAATTTACAATCAAAACAGATATCATTAGGTATTATTTCTTATCTTCTACAGCAGTAAAACTCTGTAAGCAAAAATAAAATAGCATATATATATATATATATATATATGTCAGTAATATCCAGTCAGCATCTGAAGACAGTGTGTGTGGATTATTTGCATAAATTATATTCATATAAATCTATGGGGGAGTGCTTGATGCATGGTTATTGTTATATATTCTCTATCCAGGTTTATATAACAAAACTCACATACAGTGCATATACAATGCAATATATATATATATATATATGCAAATAGAAGGAAACTAAAACCTGGTTAAATTGTCATTATAAATCTATTTTGGCAAAGAATATCATTATGCTCTTTGTGTATGGTAAAAAAAGAGAAAGTAAATGAAGATAATCATTTAGTTTACAAGCTTACATTATTCATAAAATTCCACCTGCTACAAAAAATCTAGCATATGTTTACATTAGGATGGGTTATTTACAGGAACACCTTTTTTCTGGCTTCTTAATTTTTCTAATACTTTATTGTTTTAACCCCCTTTACTTTTGCCTGAGAATTTAAATTTATATAGGTTTTTCTCTATTTTCTTTTTACCATACGCATATATAGACTGTAATCCATATTTGCTGTTTTTCAACCTCAAATTAAACATGTGGAGTAATCTTATGAGATAGAGAGTATAATGATATTCTTCGTGGAATTGAATTTATTATGACTATTTAACCAGATTTGAGTTTCCTTCTAATTGCATATATATATATATATATATATATATATTTATTTATTTGGGGAATGCTATGCTGAAGATGATAGGTATAAAAATTTGAATAGCAACAAATATGATCACATTTTCTTGTTTGTCAATCAAATAATGATTAAGTACAGATGAAATTTTTTATTTTTCAGAGTAGATTTTATACTGTTTCTTATAGCTATAAGACATTTATTAATGTTTGCACATCCTAATATCTTTCCTTCTCTCTCTCTATATATATATATATATATATATACACACACACACACATGTGCATTCTTGTCGACACCTTTTTCCAATTATGTCATTTGTTTCTCCTTGACATCTCTCTGTGTCTGTCTATCTATCTATCTAACTTCATGATGCTTTTATCTTTTCATTCATACACCTGGTGATTGTGCACCCTTCTTTACCCAGCCATTTACCTTCAGAAACTGATACTTATACAAACACTTCTCATGTAGGTATGTGAACTTCTGGTATGGTTACAACTGTCATCACCACTGCAATTATTGATGTCAACTACTACTGTACAGATCTTTCCCTATTTCATATCTATTTCTCTTACACATGCACACACTCTCTCAAGACTCTTCTGTCTTGGATCAGAGCATTTGTTTGCCCTGATTAGAATCAAGGTTTTGCTCCCTATCTCTTTGCCTTAGACAAGTATAGTATCTGTTTGCTCTAACTATGACATTAAACAGCATCTGATGGTTAGGCTTTCACTTCTGGAGCTATGGGGAGTGTGATTGCCTTAATTGCTATTACTCCCAGGCAAACTTTAACTCTAAATGGTGGTACCTCTTAGGGTACCATCCATGGGTCAAATAGATCTGTTTGAAAATGATTCGTGTTTGTGCAAAAAAAATGTCTTAAGAAAGACACAACTACACAAAGAAAAAATTTGCCCAGTTCACTGGGGCTGTAGAATACACTGACTGCACCTCTGCAGAGGGGTACCCCCCCACACACACCAAACAAGTGTCCTGGATATGACACTAAACAATCTGATGGCGAGTTTCCAGTGATGCTGGAGTTTTGGGGAATGTGGCGCACCCCTTCATTGCCATCTCTCCCACGTCCACTATGGTTTGGAGTGGTAGCACCTGATAGGGTCCTATCTATGGGTTAAATAGAACTAAATTGCATAAAATAGAACTGTTTTTACATTTAACTGTGTGTGGACAAAAACTATACTTATACTAAATGGAAATGTTTGATTTAGAACTGCCTGACTAAACTGAATAACTTGAAATAGAAATGTTTTTGACAAACTGTGTACTTACATTAAACTGAATTGTTTGAAATGAAGCTGTTTTTGTATGCTAAACTGAGTTGTTTGAAATAGAACTGGTTATTTGTTTAAAAATGGATTTGGCATTAAATAACCTACAAAGGTTGATATGCCATAAAACCCACACAAACATACACAAAGAATGTAAATATAAATGTACAGGATATGACAGAAATACCTCTTATTCTAAAATGTCACCTGTGTTGTGCAAGTGAATTAAGGCAAGTGGCAATGGTAGCTCCATCTATCTAATATCTTTTTTTTATAGATATGATCAGTTACAATCATAGCTTGGATGTTCCAGAAAGAAATTCAATACTGCTATGGTTATGTAACATGAAATGAGCATGAAAAGCTCATGTAGTAGCAAATGCAGATTCAACAGTCTTAAAAATGTTTTAACAGCAAATGCACAGTGTTCCCTGATTAAAGCTCTGATCATAACTAACACAAGTGGAGGTGCCTGTGGTATAGTGGAGGTGCCCGTAATGGTTATCGTTGCAGGAAATGGATACGGCGACACAAGTTCAAATCCTGGACGAGATTGATTGCATTTCACATAGCACTAATACCCTTGGGAAAGGTATGAATCCAAATATTCTCCCTCCAGCTATCGGTAAATAGTAGAGCAGACTGGGTTCTTCAGCCTTGGTGAGGCAACTAGTCTCGGAGAAGGAAAACTCTGAATTCAAACCTGTTAAACTCCGCTTAAAAATTAACCTTGTGTCATATCCTGCCCCAGTGGAGGGGTTGGTAAATATGATAACTAACACTATCTTAAAAAAAAAATGCTAAGACATTAGCTAGATAATGCTACCATTGCCACTTACCTAAATTCACTTGCACTGAACAAGTGAATTCAAAATAAAGGAGATATTTCGATTGCACCCTATACAATTAATGTGATATTCCCTAACCTTTAGTATAAAAATAATCCAAGATGACATTCCATTAAAATCAATCTATTCAATTCCATCCTTAACCTAATATTTTCAAGTTAATTCTATTATACTGTTCAAACAGCAAAATGCTAATGTAGTGGATTTATATATTGATTTATATATTTGATATATTTTATATATTAATTTAATTATATATTAAGATATATTGATAACTTTTAATTCAATTATATATTGATTTAATTTTTTATATATTTGCTTTTAGCATGACAGATGTGAGGATGGAAAAACATACTGAAAAAATCATATTGTTCATTACTATATGTAATATGAAAGTAGCAGAAAAAACATAATCCAAATAGGTGAATATATTATGATGTAAAGTCGACGTTAATGTTTTGGTTTCAGTAACCATCATCAGGACTTGGATATCAAAATAGTTCACATAGCGATGGATGCAATATGTAATATATAAGATAGATTATTAAACACTGCTTGCTTAAAATATTTTATGAAATTATTTTTTAAATTTATATTTATCTTTACCTTGCTTTGAAATATCAATTAAACTCTCACTTCAAGAGCAAAATCTTGTCATCTAATCACCCCAAAAAATCTTCAAAGTACTGTTCTGAGTTCTATATAGGATTTTTCAGAATAGTAAACCTTCACTGTAAATGAAATTTTGAAATATGTATATATAATCATTCACAGACATCGTATAACAACTCATCAATGGTACTAGACGTGCAAGATGCTGTAAGCTAGGATTGAAACCCAGGCAACTTTACATCAGCCTGATAACTTGACCTCAGCAGTCTCAACATAAGTGAGGGAATTTAATGTATATGTATTAATTTTTCCATTTGTTTACATTTATGCAAATGGACTGGAGTGCTCAATTCATTAGAAGAACTTTGCATTATGTAAGTGGCAACCTTCGTGATAGTACTCAACCCCCATGGTGGGAGCATATATATTGTTATCCACAGACTGTTTTGTATCACAACTCATCAGTGTGGCTAGTCATGTGAGATGCCTCAAGCTGGGATCGAAACCTGGCCAACTTTACATCAACCTGATAACATAACCTCACACACACACATAAAATTATGAATGTTATAATAAAAACAATGGAAGAATGTAAGTAGATTCAATAAAGAAATTGCGCATTGCTATACAAATTTTTTTCCTTGCTTTTTTAATGTTACTTGTAAATAAATATATTTAGTGCAATGGTTATCATGAAGCACTCTGTGGCAGAGGAATTGCATAAATATGTATTGTAAAGATCAAAGTATATTTATTTTCCTAACCCCTCTACCATGATTTGAACCCATCTCACTGGGTTCATTTACCATGGTGATATCTGTTACACCACAAGTGCCTCCAAGATCAAAGTATAGTATCTGCTATTTTTCATGCAATAGTCTGCCTGAAAACAAATATGACTAAGGAAAATAAACAGATACAAGACTCTAATCTCAGCCTGAAGCCTGGGTAGTTGGTTGTGTTTCTAATGTTTGTTGTAAAACACTTATGTAAATATTAGTACTCCAATTTGTTTGTGTATATTTTTGTGTCAAATGATGAATATGCATAAAATAAAAATATTGCTTTATCATGTGTATGTGTTTATGAATGTATGCTAGTAAATAAAGAATAAAAGAAAAATATATTTACTCACTCATAAATTCATGATATACATACACTATGATTTTTAAATATGTACACACATAATTGTTGGTGGGTGTTGGGTAAGTATTAATTGGTATTTTGCCTACCCAACTTACCTGTGCTATTCACCCAACCAGCTTCCTTTGCTACTCTTTTTCTCCCTCCCTGATTCTTCCTGTACAAAATCCCATCCTTTTGCTATCTATTTTTTTCCTGTTGATATCTCCAACTCTTCTACTCCTCACATAATCTTCCTCATCTAATACTTTTCTGTTGATGATGATGAGGAGGAGGATGCTTGTTCTCTCTCTCTCAAGGTAGTACACATTGCTACCATAGGGTTTATACTCTTCCCTCATCTGAAAGAATATCTTCCCTTTAAAACTTGGCAACAAGATTAAAAGTGAATCTACCAACAACACCATCATGTTAGCTTGGTTGGCTGCTTAAGGATATTAAACTGTTTCAGTCTGCTAGTATCAGCATAGAAAATCTATGAATATTTTACCTTATGTGATTAACATACTACAAGCTGTAAATCATGTTGATTTCTTATAACAACTTAACTGTTTCAGATATGAAATCACTTTTTTTTCTTTTCTCATATTGGCAATATTAACTAAAGACAACACTCCTCCAGCCATAGCACATAGAATAATGTGCCATGTTTTCAGGCAGGATGCAGCAAAAAACAAAGTGAGCCAGGTCCTGGGGATACCAATCTTATGACAGCACCTCCTTTATTGTACCAAAGAGAAGTGTCTGGGTAGCCTGATACTAGCATGACACTGGTTGAGAGGATTGGGTAATTTTTGTTCTTATCTACAATAAACTGACCATGTGTCAAAACCATACCCATGAGGAGATAGTTTTATCTCAATTATGAAATTATTGAAATATCTTTAATGGACATTTCAGTTATTAGAAAAAAGTTGGATAGGGTTGAATAGTTATAATTAGTATCATGTTTCTGGTTTTAGTTTGATAATAAGAGATTAGTTGAATATAATTACTCATTAATATTTGTTTTTTTGTGGTTCCTTTTTCATTTTTCACATCAGTTACTACAAACAGTAAAGCAAATTATCACTTATTTCAATTTTGGATAATAAAATATAGGATTATTTCACTCCTTGCAAATTTTTTACACCAGTTTTAACTGGTGGTCTTTCATTGGAATCTGAGTGACAAGTCTCCTGGACTATTCTCAGTATTCTAGCCAATCTTAACAATACTGTAGTCTGTTCTCCAATTCTTCCAGTCTCTTTTCCAAGCCTTTCGGCACTGTTCCAAGTGCACCACTTACAATTGGTATCACCATCACCCTCATTCTACAGCTGTTTTAGCTTTCTGGCAAGATCCATTTTTACTTTTTTTTTGTTAATTAGCATTAAGTCTGGCCTTCTGTCTGGGACTGGAGGATCAATTTTAATTTTAATCTCTTTCACAATTTATTATTATTAATAATGATTTTAACCAGTATTTTTTTTTTCATTTTAATTTTCATTTGTTTTGTTTTTTTGTTTTTTTTTGCATCTGATTTGGGATGTCAATGGGGCCAAGTATTTGCAAGCTACCTTCTCTACAGAGGAGTTAGTCCTCACCTCTGAAGAAAAAATGTGCCTTTGGTAGGACATTAAATCAAAGTTCTGGTGCTTTGGAGAGTGTGAAGTTACCCTTTTGTTGCCATTACTCCCAGGGGCCCACTGACCCAGTTAGTATTAGATTAGTATTAAAAATTGTTACTTAAAGCTATTATAAGCTTCCAAATGAATACCATCATTAGTTACTTTAAACCATGTAGTTATCAGTCAGCAGGCCACCTGCAATGTTTCGGACAAATATCCTTGGGAAAGGTATGAACCCCCTTATCCTCCTAGCTATGTGTTAGATAGGATCACTACTGTTCTTCTATAAGGATGGCTTTGGCATTAAATAACTCATGAAGGTTGATATGCCATTAAACAAAGAAACCAAACTAACTTCAATGTCTGTAGACGGGGTAACCATCTCCAAAAAAGGTATCCTGGATATGACATTTAATGATTTAATTCTGAAAGGATAGAAATACTTTAAACCATATGATTATGTATGAATTATTAGTGTTGAATAGGAATACTTGAAATCATATAACTGGCATTAATTTTAGTTTCCTGTTTATAAGGACAAGTAAAAAGTTTCTGGGATATTTTTATTTTTAACAAATGATACTAAGCAATCTTAGGGAGAGTTCCCCTGGTGTAATGGTTAAAAGTGCTGGACTGCGAGATCCAATCTTGCTATATTTTACTTTTGGATTAATACCTTTGGGAAAGGTATGACTTCTTTAATCCCCCCTAGCTATGGGGTATATAGCACCACTACTGTCCTCCTACAAGAATGGCTTTAGCATTTAATAACCCATTAAACAAATAAAAAAAGCTTGAATCTTAAAGATAGACTAAATTTAGAAACTTGCATGCAATAAATCTTTAAAAAGATTTACTTAAAGTAGTAGAAGTATTATAAATAAGTTGCACAAGAATATGAGATCTTCTGTTGTAGTGATAATAGTGCTATTAGAAAAATATAACTCACTGTTTTGTTCTTGTTTTACTCAGCATTAAAAAAAAAATAGAGGTCAAATCAAAAACAAGGTTTCTTTATTGTAATTCATTTGATTACTTATGGTGTTGCTTAAAGCTTAAAAATCACTTGTATTAAAAATAGTTTCTTGAAGTTATAATTCTTTGCAAATGATTATTATCATTTGTTACTTGAAACTATATAATTGCTTACAATGGCATTAAATAACCCAACAAAGCTTGACATGCAGTAAATGTAACCAACCATAAAAATAGAGAATGAAATTCTAGATATAAATAGTATAAATAATTTGCCCAACAATCAGTGTTTTTCTGGTCTTCCTTTACTCAGAGTTTAAAAAAAAAGAGGTAAAATGAGGAACAAAGTCTCTTTATTGTAATTCATCTGATGACTTATGGTATTACGAAAAGTTTAGTCTAAATCATCAACCTGTAAGTTGCAACACCTCTTGTTCTGAAGTGCTGCACATTTAGAAAGCAGGAAAAGAAAAAAAACTACTCGAATGCTTACAATTCACTTTATTTATGCATTGCCACATCTACATCAGTATCAACTGATGTCTTTAGTTAATCACAAGTTCCGTATGGTGTCTTCTTTTAGTCATTTCTTGTTACTGAATATAAACCATATTTGATTTTCTTTGGCTATACCACATTGATAAATATATTACATACAAGTCTGCAAGAAGGCATTTTTGTCATTTAATATTTTCTAACTATGTATATATATAAATTTGCTGTCCAGTCTATATAAAATGTTATTCTAGCCAAAGATCTGATTCAGATACTGATTTGGCAGTAGGCTTAAAAACATTGGAATCTTAAATTAATTTTTTTACAATATTGTTTTGTTTACCCCACTCTTTCTCTTGTAGCCAAATAATATTAGCAAACAAGTAACATATATAGTGTAATGGGGCCTTGATTAGGTCCTTAAACACTCATTTTAAAAGAGTGTGCAAAATCTCCTTGAGGGATTACCATCAGCAGCTTCTTTATGTTCTCTAAAATCTCATCCACAATCTGAAATCTCATTTTTTAATGATGATTTTAGCTTTGAGAAAATTCAGTGTCAGATAACCTAACCTGGACTGTAAAGAAGCTGACAGACTTGGTTGATGAAATATTGTGCCAAAAACCCTGCATATAGCATAAGGAATTGGCAGTCAAGATATTCAAAATGGCTGGATACTTTCCAGACTGTCTGAGTTCCCCAGACTGTCTTGTAATTCTCACACTGTCACTCTCTAATTTCCTTTGATTGCTACGTGCATGCATTTAACATTTTCAGGTCTCCTGCTTGTTGAAGGTCTTCCAGAACATGGATTGTTTTCAACAGATTCCTGGCCAAATTTGAAGAATTGGTGCCAAAATCATACCTGGGTTTCATTGGACCATCCCCCAAAAACCTTAATCTGGACATCTGAACCACCTTGGTCCTGTCTAGAAAAAATAGAAAAATGTTTTTTTCATAAATATTTTTTTGGGTTTTGTTAAGCATACAGATCTACCTTTCGTAAAGCTATTTGTTAATTTGAAAAATTGGTTTTTATATGATTTTAGATAGGGTCCTGTTTATCGTATAAAATATTACTTTTTAATATCTAAATTATTGACATAGTGCTGATAACTATAGAATAGACCATAAATGTCATCATGGACTAATCTTACTACAGGAAACCAATTGGTTTAAGAATTGTCTTGTATATAACTAAAAGAATTCTCATGTTTTTATATATCTAATTAACCATTACTCAGCAAAAATAGCACATTATTGTGAAACTTTTATAGAGCAATATATTTCAGGTACTTTAGAAAACAAAGCAATTGCCAATCAAAGTTATAACTGAATGATGATTTTGTAGAGTATGCATTTGTGCTAAATGTCAATTTTTAATCATTCAAATTCTTGATATAATTGTGATGAGGGTGAAATGCTCTATAGAATCCTTCACTTCTTCCTAAAGAAAAGGCTACCCTGTTGGCAGGGTTTAAACTATGCCAACTGCACCCCTTGCAGAGAGGTTAGACTTCTCCAAAAAGAGATGTCCTATATATGACAACGACATCTGGTGGTGATGATCCAGTTTTGGAGCTCTGGAGAGTGTGGAATACCCTTTTATTGCTATTACTCCCAGGTCCACTCTGACTCTTCATAGTTTTACCTGTTAAGGTTCCATTTATGGGTCAAATAAATCTCTTTGAAAATCATTAGTATTATACAGAAATACTTGAAACCATATAACTGTATGCAAATAAATTATTATTAAATAGGAATAGTTACTTAAAACTATATAACTGTGTATAGATTATTGGAATCAGAAAGGACTTCAAACCCTCTGTTTATAACAAATGGTTATTATTATATAAGAATAGTTACTTGAAATCATATATTTGTATAAATTATTAATCCTAAGAATAATTGCTTGAAAAAGAAAGACTTTATTCAGTATTAGATAACCCAACCAGGGTTGATATGCTATGAAACCAACCAACTAAATAGAAGTATCAATATCATCCTAGACTACTGTTACAACAGGAACCCAACAGTTTCATGGGTTGTCTAGTGTCTGTTAAAGATGTGGTTAATTGTCTGTGTGGGGTGGAGGGATCATATGCTAACATTTCGTATTATCTATGCCTAGCTGACTTTAGCTCCATGCCTATGATCAAAAAGAAAATATCTTGTCAAATAATCCCAGTTAGTCTTTTCCCTTGATACATATTCTGTATTTATAGTTTATATACTTAGGTGAACACCTCAATTTATTTTCTTTTTTTATATTTTATCCCTATTTACTTGATCTTTTTTGTCTTTACTTCTTTTTTGTTTGTTTGTTTCTTATCATTAATGAATAAGTATCTTCACAAGATTGTTGACTCTGTTGCTGTTGCTAAAAAATTCTTTTAGTAAACTTTATCTTCTGTCTTTCATTGTGTGCTGCTTTATCTACAACAACAGCTTGGTGGTGCTGGCAATATAGAACTCAGATTTAGCTGTTACTAATCTGCATATATAGATGACATAGAGTATTTTGTAACTTATTCCATTACCCATCTCTTGTTGACAGACATCACTTTTTTTTATCCTCCTACCCATTGTGATCCATTGGGATTGTTAATAAGTTTTAGTTTCTTTGAAATAATACTCATGTTTACATCACCAACAACACAGATCAATCAGTGTTTCATTTCTATGACTTTCTGGTAACTAAGTCTTTCTGATAATCTTTTCTACATAATGTTTAAAAAAAACCTACAAAACTTCACCCTGTAGTGAGGCTCAAGTAATGGAGCTTTGGGAAGTATTGAGTCACTTCTTCATTGCTATTGCTCCCAGGTCCACTCTGACCTAAAGTGTTCCCATTTTTGGGTCAATTAGATGTTTGAAAATTACTAGTATTAAATAGATAATGGTTAGCAAGCTAATTGGTCTAGTGTTGGGATGTATAGCAATTAATCAGCTCAGTTCCTGGGAGCCTTCCCCTCAAGCATCAGTTGCTTCATTATCTAAAGGGTAATGGCTAGGTTTTTTGCTTGAGGCACTCCTCAAAAGGAATGCCAGTAGAACTAAGCCATTTTTAGCATTATCTTGCTTCTTGCAAGATCCTTTCATTAAACTGGCCTTCGTGTCATATCCCAACAACATTGGATAAATAGGGATATATAATACAAGCTATACTTCCTGATCCTTTATTACTGATGACATTGAGTCTCATTGGGTGCCTTCTGTTACTGGCTTTGCATTGAAGTAAGATAAGCTTAGTAACAACTTTTTTACTTTCTACCTTCACAACCTCTCTTTCTCTTCCTTCCTTTCTCTCTCACTTTCCAAATTCCTTTCTACTTTATATCAATATGAACATTTCTCAGAAAGTATAATTAACTCTTACACAGAAGAGCATGGCTTGAGCATATTCTCCTATCTGATCCCAAATAGAATGATTATTGTGTATACCAGCAAGCTGAATAATAGTATAGATGTTTTATAAAGGTATTTTGAATTTTATTGTATAACATTAAATCTTGAAAAACTATTGGTCAGAACTTATATACTTGCAAAATGAGGATTTTTCAAGCATTTTTATTAATGGTCTTTTAAAAAATTCTCTCTCTCTTTCTCTCTCTCTCTCTATATATATATAGTGTTCAAGAATTGAAGAATTGTATCACAATTTTCTGTAGACTAAATTGCAATTTATATACAATATTCTTCATTTGGTTAGAGAGCTTTATTTACTAAGTAGGAATCAACTAGGTAGAGTAATTAAATGCTTAAGAATTTTGATGAAATATCTTTAGAAGCTGTTCACATTAAGATCTATTAAGTTTAAAATAGAATAATGAATTAAAAATGTATAAGCACAGTAAATTGATTCTTAGAAAGTTCTCATTTACCCTTTAAAACTAAGTTAAAACATAGCTTCCAGTTGTGTGTATGCATGCGTGTAAATTCAAATATAGTGAATACTAGACAATCTGAAACCATGTGGCTCATGACAATGTAAAGAAATGAAGGATTCTAATTAGTATTTCATAGTTATCACTATCATAGAGAATTTAGATGATTAAAAAAGTAAAACAGTACACTGTTCTGCAATCTTTTTTATAAGTATAGGATTAAAGTATCATTAGCCATGTTGGCTGGGGCTGTAGAATACACTGACTGCATTTCTGCAGAGGGACAAGATACTCCCAACAAGTGTCCTGGGTATAACATTAAACCATCTGATAGTGAGGCTCTAGTCTTAGAGATTTGGGGAATTTAGAATACTCCTTCATTGCCATTGCTCCTAGGTCCATTCTGACCCAGAGTGGTAGCACCTGATAGGGTCCTATTTATGGGTCAAATGGAACAACAAATGACTGATGTTAAATTGTAACTGTTACATAATAATACTGAAAACCATTTACCTTTGTGCAAAAAAGTGCTCAGGCTCATTTAGAAATGTTATCTACAAAATGTGTTTACAAATTATAAATATTTAATATATATGTATAAAGAGGTCTTGGGATTGAATAACCTACAATGGTTGATATGCCATAAAACAAACCAAACCTAACCATCATCAACTAGATGATAGAATAAATAACTACAATACTTGAAACCATTTAACTTTGTACAAACAGATGAACTCAATCTCTCTTTAAAAGTTACTTACAAACCATCCATTTAAAATGGTTAAACACGATATGGCACTAAATAGCCATCAAGGTATGATGTGCCATTAAATTAAATAACCTAACAAAACATATATATATAAAAGTAAATATGGATCTGAATCCAACAGTATGAAGAAAGTTGTATACATTTTATTTGCTCCTGTTATCTCGACAAGCATCCATTGCAGTGTGAACAATTCTTATGATGTCAACGTCCTGATGAAGGTTATTAAAACTGAAACATTTAACGTTGGCTTTACATCACAATAAATTCATTTAATTTGGATTATTCTGTTTTTCTACTTTCTTTATATATATATATATAGATTTACCTACAATGGTTGATGTGTCATAAATACCAACTATTTTAACTGTGAGTAAACAAAACCGTTGGTGTTGAATAGAATGTTTAAAACCTTTAACTGTTGGCAAACAAATGAGTTCAAGCTTGTTTAAAATGATATCTACAGACTTATCTTACAAATCATATATACTCTATATGTATAAATATTTGTGCCAGTGGCTACTTACATTGTTTGTTTTTTATGATTTCACTTTACATTAGACTTTTAAAGATCCTTTTTAAGTGAATATGAATGAGTAGATAATTCAGTATTTGCACTACAAAATTTACAGGTATCATTGTTCAACATACAGTGGAAAATCTAACTTTTGGCTATGAAATTCTGGAAAAACACCATGTACGATATACATTAACTTTTTGAAATATGTAGCTGCTAAATTTTAAGTAAATTCAACATTTCAACTTTTTATCCAGTTTGCATCTACTCCAGATAAAACATTATATAGTTTATACAATGTTTTGAAACAAACTTTATCCAGTATTTAGAGAATATCAAAGAATATGTTCACAATTGAAGAAACAAATTATGAACAAACATGCATTTCTCTGTTGTGGAATAAAACAGAAGTGGTTGAACCACATTAGTTTGAACCATAGATATAATAGATCTAACATTTATTCAACTTTCTGTCCAGTTTGTATCAACTGAAAATAAAAATTTATCTAGCTTATATAATGTTTTGAAATACAAAATTTATACTGTATTTAGAGCAAAAGCAAGAACATGTTCTCATGAGAATGTAACAAATTTTTGTTGAAAATAAGTTTACAATAGAAGAAACAAATTATAAACAAACATGCATTTGAGAGGCTATTTCTCTTTAGGGATATAAAACAAGTGTTTGTTATACATTAGTTTGGACTATAGATATAACTTACTTTCAGTCATGCTGTCTTAAATATAGTGATGCATTTAGATAGAAAAAAAAAGTTAATTTTGTGTATAATATGCACCCCCAAATTTTTGTCATATACACAAATAATTTTCATAAAAGTTTTTAAGTTGGTTTTGAACACCTATACTGAGAAAGATTCTAATTACAAGAAGTAAATTGTAGATAATCCCAATATGATTTTGCCAACTTTCCATAGAAAAAAATTATGCAAAATATTTCTATTGACCATTTCTTAAGAATCTCATTTTGATTGCCAACTTTTTACTATTTCCCAGAAAATATTTACCTTTTTCTTTATACTATTTTCTTTCTTTTTATCCTCACATTATAGATTTCTAAAAATATCAGGTTAACTCTGCTAGAAGACCTCATCTGAAACCTGATTCTGTTGTATTCCACCTGTCTCTACTGCTGCTTCCATGATCAGAGGTGGGCTAATAGATACTGACTTTACCATTCTCAAGAATCTTTATCAGCTCTTTCATTAGCATCATCATCATTACCATCGATTCTCTTCCTGATGTTCATATATGAAACTGGTTTTATAGTTTTATTGTGATATCTTGCATATATGAAGTTTACTTATTTTTGGACTGTTAAATTCACTGGCAGGATTTGACTTAATGTCAACTTTTAAGCAGAGTGCAGCTAATTTGAATTCAGAATTTATTTTCTAAACTGGTTTATGTACCAAGTTTAAAGAATCAGTCGAGCCTACTATTTACTCTTAGTTGGAAAAGACATATTCATGCCTTTCCCAGTAAATAGCTTTTTTCGGAATTTGAACTCGGCTCACTAAGCCCATTTCATGTAATGAAAACTATTACACCATATGTATGAGATTTTTCTATATAGATACATGTGTGTGTGTATATATATATTATATATATATATATATATATATATATAAAAGAAAAAAGAAATATATATATATTTCTTCTTTTTTTAATTTAAATTTGACAAACATACAATAGCTTGTCAGCCTAACTTCAAACTATAATTCAGTAACTATCTTTCTTTGTTGGTTTGGAATCACATCATCCAAAGACAACTAGATGTAAGTTAATCAAATTTTCTGTGCTTACTAATGGAACCTCATACTTCAGCACATGACTTTTTGAAATTCCAAATGTAAGGAGCTCAATTTCAATATAAGCTTATTTTGTATCTGTCAGCTTATCTGAACTGAATATTTTTCTTTAAGTAGATATGTGTATGTATGTGTCTATATATATATATATATATATATATATATATATATATATATGTGTGTGTGTGTGTGTATATATAAGTGTGTGTATATATGTGTGTGTGTGTGTGTGTGTATATATAAGTGTGTGTGTATATGTGTGTGTGTGTGTGTGTGTGTATATATATGTGTATATATATGTGTGTGTGTGTGTGTGTATATATATGTGTGTATATATGTGTGTGTGTGTGTGTATATATATGTGTGTATATATATGTGTGTGTGTGTGTATATGTGTGTGTGTATATATATGTGTGTATATATGTGTGTGTGTGTGTGTGTGTATATATGTGTGTATATATGTGTGTGTGTGTGTGTGTATATATGTGTGTATATATGTGTGTGTGTGTGTGTATATATATGTGTGTAATATATATGTGTGTGTGTATATATATGTGTGTATATATATATGTGTGTATATATATATGTGTGTGTGTGTGTGTATATATATGTGTGTATATATATATGTGTGTGTGTGTGTATATAATATATATATATATTACGCTTCCCCGTTAGGGTTGAGTACTCTGGTGAAGGAATTTGACGGCTGCCACTTATATAATGCAAGGTTCTCTAAATGAATTGGTTTGGTTTGTTTGGTTTTATGGCATATCAACCTTTGTAGGTTATTTAACGCCAAATCCATTTTTATGTAAATAATCTGTTCTATTTAATTGTCAAAAACATTTCCATTTCAAACTATTCAAGCAGTTATATGTAATAATTCATTTAAGTGTAAATACACTTTTAATGTCTAAAAACAGTTCTATTTGAAATAATTCAGTTAAGCATAAGCACGCAGTTTAAGTGTAAGTACGGTTTAATTGTCAAAAACGTTTCTATTTCAAGCAATTTAGTTTACTCAATTAATTTTAGCATAAGTATGCTGTTAGTTCTATTTAACCCATAGATAGGGCCCTATCAGGTGCTACCACTCCGGGCCAGAGTGGACCTGGGAGCGATGGCAATGAAGGAGTACTCCTCATTCCCCAAAGCTCCAGCACTGCTGGAACCTCACCATCAGATTGTTTAGTGTCATATCCAGGACACTCGTTAGGGGGCGTCTTACCCCTCTGCAGAGGTGCAGTCAGCACCCCAGCTGACTGGGCAATACACAGATTTAAATGTCAGACAGTTTTATTTCAGATAATTCAGTTCAGCATAAGTACACAGTTTAGACGTCAAAAAACAATTGTATTTTGAGCAATTCGGTTCAGCACTAGTACGCAGTTCCAATGTCAAAACAGTTCTATTTTAAACAATTCAGTTTAGCATAAATACGCAGTTTAAAATGCAAAAATCAGTATAGTGAAAGAAGCATGGTTTTGTTCTATTTAACCCATAGATAGGACCCATATCAGGTGCTACCACTCCGGGCCAGAGTGGACCTGGGAGCGATGGCAATAAAGGGGTACTCCGCATTCCCCAAAGCTCCAGCATTGCTGGAACCTCACCATCAGATTGTTTAGTGTCATATCCAGGATACTCGTTGGCGGGGTCTTACCCCTCTGCAGAGAAGCAGTCGGTGTATTCTACAGCCCCAGCTGACTGGGCAATTAAATGAATTGAGCACTCTGGTATCTGGTGGGTTGTAAATGTACACCAGCAAAAGCTACTGCTTAATGCCTTATAATTTTCAGGCTAACATGGTTTGCTTGTTGGCTGAGCAGTATGATACTAAGTCTAACGTAAAGTCGGGTGGGTTTCAATCCCAGCTTTAAGCATCCTATGTCTCTAGCCACACTGAAGAGGTGTAATACAACGAAACTGTTCTGTCT
>CAUZXS010005407.1:115000-189739 GCA_963585895.1 Sepioteuthis lessoniana | reverse complement strand
CATCATCATATCGTGCTGGCAGCACGGATATCCCTGACCCTCTCTCGCCACTCCTCCCTATCGTTCATCGCCCTAGGTAGGTCTTCAGGACAACAACCTGTATCCTCACATAGCTGCTGAATGTACGTTCGTGCTGGTCGTCCTGCTTTTGCGCGGCCGTGTGTGGGATCCATAAGAGTACATCTCTTATGAGTTCATCTCTGCTTCTCCAGCAATGTCCTGCATGTCTGGTTCGCCTAACTTGAATAGTTTTCGTGATAGGGGGCAGGTGGCCGTACAGTTGGTGTCTTGTGGGGTGTTGCTGCCAGGACTTGTTCAGGATTGCACGCAGCATTCTTGTGTAATTGCCATCTAGTTTGTTCTCCAGCCGTTTTGTTAGCGTCCATGTAGTGCATCCATATAGCAGTATCAATGTGACCGCTGCCTGGAAGAAACTGCGTTTCATTTTATCGGTTAGGTCTGATTTCCATATAGTCGATAGCCTATTGATAGCTGTCCATGCTTTCGTTAACCTCGTTTCGATGTCCTTTTCGGTTGATTCGACGCAGCTTCCTAGGTACGTGAATTTGTCTACTAGTTTAAGTGGGGTTCCTTCTAGAGTGGAGATGTCCCCCGTTTGGTTATAGCACATATATTCCGTTTTGTGTGCATTAACATGGAGGCCTATGCTTGCTGCTGCTCGTTCCAGGCTATGCAGAAGTGTTTCGGCTTGGTCAGGTGTATTTGCCAGTATCGCTATGTCATCGGCGTAGTCGGCGTCGGTAATTGTTGTTGCGGGGTATCTTCTGCTTCTTTTCTTCGTCAGTTCGAAGCCATTCTCTTTGATTTTGTCAATCGATGTTCTAAGTACGTAGTCTAGACAAATGATAAAGAGATACGGAGCCAGCGTGTCCCCTTGTAGTACTCCTGCTACAATGTCGAAGTATTCTGTGTCTCCATCTGGTGATCGTACTTTTACTTTAGTGTTTCTATAGAGAATCGTTATTGCCGCTACGGTTTCTTTAGGTATGCCGTACGCTAGTAGGATTTGTTCCATCTTTCCTCTGTGAATGGAGTCGAAAGCCTCGGTAAAGTCGACAAATATTAATGTCGCTTGTAGGTTCTTTGCCCGTACACCTTCAAGGATTCTGCGGATGGTTAGTATTTGTGAGGTCGTAGATCTATTTCTTCGGAAGCCATTTTGGTTTTTTCTAAGTATGTTGTCGATTTTGGGTTCTATTCGGTTTCGTAGTAGGGCATTGTAGATTTTGGCAGCTATGGATGTAAGTGTTATGCCTCGGTAGTTTTTGGCTAATCCGAGGTCCCCCTTTTTAGGGAAGGGGAGTATGCATCCCTTCGTCCATCTATCTATCGGATTTTGATTGTATCCTGCGTTGCAGTGTCGGAGCAGTATGTCGTCGAATTGTCTGGTCTTCCATACTTCCGGGGGAATTTCGTCCAGTCCTGCAGCTTTCCTATTTTTAATTTTTCTGAGAACCGAGTCGAGTTCTCCTTGTGTGAACGGTCCAAGTTTAATGTCTAATTTTTTGCTAATTATTCTGGTGATTGGTTCATGCGTTATTTTTGGTGGGTTTCCAAGTAAGTTTTCGAAGTGCTGTTTCCACAGTTTTATTCTTTCTTGTTGGTTTGCTGCTTTAAGTTTTGCTTTGGCTGTGTTCTTTCTTCTGCTCACTTCGTTTATTGTTTGCCAGGCAATTCTAGATTGTCTATCTTCTACCGAGTCTCTAATCTTATCTATCTGATTTTGAATGTATTCTGTCTGTTCCTTTATATATATATATATACATATGTACGTGTGTATATATAACCAAAGAAGAAATAGGAAAACCTTTTATTCTTTTTTTAAGATTATTATTAGTTTTTTTTATTATTATTTGTCTTATATTATATATGTTTTTTCTTTAATTATTAAATCCAATGTACTGTTGATATGACTATGTATATTTTAAGATATGCTCTAAATTTATCCTTACATTTTAAACAGCTAGTTTTATTCATTTAAATTATGCTATAAGGGATATAGGATATAGTTTTGTATTGACTACATAGTACATATTAAGAATGATATTTGTACTCAAAAATTTGAAGTAAATAGTAACAATTATTAATATTAATTAGAATGATTTGTTATTCCTATTAATTATTAATTGTTAATAATTATTAATATCATGAGATAATATATCGTGGTAACTATTCATATCTGTTTTTTTATATATGTAAGCTAAATGACAGTAATCGAGGCGACTCTCAAACTCCTTTTTAGATAGCTACAACACTGAGATGGAGCGAAGGACGCTGTTCCTTTACCTAAATTGCTTTTCTTACTTTTGATCCGTATCTTATAATGCTGAGTATTAAGCAAGGAGACAACAAATACTATTTTTGAGTCTTTGGTATGAGTAGACCTGACATTGAACCCTAATATCTCGGACCATTGCCGAGCACGACAACTATTCTGCAAAAAAATATCTCAGTGTGTAAAAGAGAATATACCAATATATTTTAGGATATAAAGGATGTTTAGATGCATATCAGTGAATATATATCTAACTTAGTTAGGATAGCATCGAGGGAGTTTTATCACTTTCTGCTTCCCACACTTGTATACTTTGGATCAAGTGGTGCACACGTTATATATATATATATATGTGTGTGTGTGTGTGTGTGACCTGGTTGGTTTCGTGTGTATGCGAGTGTAAGTATATATATTAAAATCTAAATATAATATTTCAGTTTCTAAAAGAGAAAAAATTATTATGTCACCATATTTGTAACATAATTGTTATTTTATTTGTTTAGCATTTTTCCTTGTTCAATCCCACATTTAAATCTATAAAATGACTTATATATTAAAATTCAACATATAATTATCTGTCTTGTCTGAAATTTAAAAAAAAACGCTTTTTCTTGGTTTTTTTTTGCAAAAAAAATTATTATTGTCAGTTTTCGTATGAAAGTTATATACCGAAAAAAAATAACAGTTGCCAAGAGTAATGTTCATTTGATTATAAAAAAAATACTTAAATCTTTCCACATTAATGAAAAGTTTAACTTAATTTTCATTCAGTCAACGTACTTTTTCTTTATGTTACAATTCATGCGATATTCTTACGTAGCTGTTTCACTCGAGGCTCACACCAACTCTGTCTACAAAATGACCTTGCTACCGACGTTTGTTTCTAAAAATAAGATTTGACAGGCAAGAATTTTGGTCAAAACTATAAGTAACCATTCAATTCTGATATTTAAAAAAATTAGGAGCTATCGTCATGACGGCTGTGTACCCAGATGTATGAGAGTCCTAGAGTAGAGGAAAAAAGCAGGATGGAAGGACTTGAGCACGTGACTTGGGCACGATGAGAAGATGCAGAATCGAATAGGGTCTCTACAGGGCAGAAGCGTTTAGTGTCTCCACGAGGCGAGACATGCTAAATATAGCCTTGTAACAAAATGATTTAGCAGAACACCCAACTCTACAAACACCACCTAGAAGACATTAAATACCCAAAGCCCTCTTAAAACAGTCTTAACAAACCCAGAAATTATACAGAAAGACAACAGGTGACCATTAACCCAAGGAGATATTGATTATCTCACCACACTGTATTCGGACATCTGTAATTGTACCATTGCTGAGGGGACATCTGGTAAATACCTATTTACTTTTTAAAATGAAATTAAATATCGTTGACTTTTTTTTTTAATCTAAGTGTGTGTTTTTTACCTTACCCGAGCTGACGTAATTATTATTTAAGCAAAGTTGGCAAAGTTGGAATGGAGTGATGATAGTATGAAAAATATTCAGAGGGAAAGCTTATATACCAAAGGTTATTCATGTTATTTAGTTCGCCAACTTATCCGGGTAGTAAAAGCATTACTGTCTAGTTATAAAGGTTATCTTGTTTTAAATGAAACAAGTTAAGCACCACAATGTTTTTATTTATTATAGTAAATATAAGTCTTCCACAGTAACTTTAACCTGAGTATAGCCAGATATCTCTTGAAAAAAAGAGTTATAATGACTTTTTTCTAAGATAAAAATACGGACGTTCTAACAATAGGTTAATAGGAGCGAAAATCTAAACAATCTTTTGTATGTTAAAGTGTAGGAGAATGAAATTTTAAAATTCAAACCAGTTTTATTCTACTTAAAAGGGACATTGTATCACAACCTGTCTAGAGAAGAGGACATACATAAATATATACCTCCACGGGATGTTTCGACCGTTAATTGGTTACTTGGTTATTTGTGTTTCATGGCATATCAACCCTTGTAAGTTATTTTATGCCAAATCAATTTTTATACAAATAACCAGTTCTATTTTAAATGATTAAGTTTCGCATGAGTATACAGTTTAATTGTCAAAAGCAATTCTATTTCAAGCTATACAGTTTAGTCAAACAGTTTTAATTTAACCAGTTCACTTTTGTATAAATGTAGGCCTTGTTTACACACAGTTAAATATCAAGACAGTTCTATTTCATACAGTTCTGTTTAGTGTAAGCCCAGTGTCAATGTCAAAACAGTTCCATTTCAACCAATTCAGTTTAACATAAGTAGGCAGTTTGCATATCAAAACAGTCCTATTTCAAGCAGTTCAGTCTTGCATACGTATACAGTTTAGTTGTATTTGACCCATAGATAGGACCTGGGAGCGATGGCAATGAAGGGGTGTTTTGCATTACTACAGGCTCCTGCATAACTGGAAGCTCACCATCATTTGTTTTAGAGTCATAGCTAGGACACTCATTGGAGGGGGGTCTTACCACTGTGCAGAGAAACTGTCGGTGTATTCTACAGCTCCAACCGCCTGGGTCACAGGATAATCATTGTGGGGTGTCTTACTCCTCTGTAGAGAAACATTCGGCGTATTCCATAGCCCCAGCCAACTGGGTAATCGACCGTCAATGGATTTATAAAAGGCCATGGCTTATTTATTAGACAGATGTAAATTATTACTTGGAAGTATAAATACGGAGTCATAACCGCAAACGTTGCTAAAAATAATTATCAAAATCAGTCATGTGCAAACTGCAACCGGATATGCTTTCTGAACTGCCCACCAAAAACGTCTAATCTTTCAATAGAAAATACATATTTTACAGAAAAAAGTAATATCAAATTTCCCATATATTTGAGTGATATGCTTAAGTGAAAATGTTTGATGTACCTTCAACGTAAAATCACCTTGAAGTTTTTAGCAGTGAGGCTCGCCTTATGGTGAACCATATTCATGTGGCCTGCTTCTAGGAAAAAAGGATGTATATCTAATGTAAACTGTACCAAATATACAGCATAAACCGCATAGCGGTGACAGTTTCTTGGAGGAGACGATAAGCTAGAAATAATTGCTCCATCGTTCATCAGTGTTTGGAATCAAATATCTTAAAGAAATCTACAAATAAAAGAGTTGCCTGGAAAGTTTTTGGACCAATTCCTACAAAAAAAGTATAGTAAGAATCTGAGAAGTTATGAACGCATTTTATATGAAAACCATTTGATTTTGCCTTAGAAAATTCTCAACTTCCGCTTGATATATGATGATAAATGGTTGCAGGAATCATAGTCAATGGTATAACTCTGTAGGTCACCTTTCATCAGAATGGGTAGTATTGTAATATAATGGCCAAGGGATTTCTTTTAATATATCTTGCCTTTGGGTTTAGTTTGGCTGAGAACCTTTCGGCTCAGTGCATGGGTTAGTTAGGTGCAAACATGAGCGCAGGTATTCACGTGCGAGCGGAGCGTGTCATTCAGAGATGTCACAATAAAAATCCCTGATAGGAATTGTGACTAGGAGATGTGAGTGAAGTTACGCACCAGAAGCGTGGGCTAAGAGTTCCTGTCTCGGAAGAAGGTTGACTCTCGCTTGCTAACCGAGGCCTTGCGGCGGGTGCGCACGTGGTGGGGGGCAGATGGAAAAGACGTCATAGAAAGATTGTGCCTCTCTCTTCCTTATGTCGAAAAACCTTTTAACTCAAAGGTAATAAAAAGTTTCGTACCTGAACTAAGATGCCGTTAAGTGTTTTTCGTGTTTCAGGATTCCTATGTTATCCATATATACGCGTTTTGAACATTCTATGTTCATTTCACATATTCATTCATGTATGGCTATGTTACAGTATGCAGCCTTTCACCCATCTGAATGGTGCTTTGTTTATACAGGCAGTGGCATTATGGAAAAAATACAGAAGTTGATTTTATTATACGAGGTTGATGGTTTTAAGCTTAAAGGTTTACAGCGCTGATCGTCCGGTAGTACATGTATACACTTCAGAGGGGTAAGATAACCCAATAAAAGGAGCGTCTTAATATGATTCTATGTTGAATCTGGTGTTGAAGTTCTGATTTTGGCAGTGTAGAGCATTCCCACCATATTGTTAAACGCCCGGGTCAATTCTGAACAAGAGTGTTACATCCATTTATGGTCCCATTTCTATTACAAAGAGATCTGTTTAAAAAGTGTGCGTATTCGATAGGAACATGTAAACAATAATTTTTAAGAAACAGCTAAACGAACAATGACAATATGAATGTAGTTCCCTATAATCCTCTGCATAAAATCAAATGGGTTGAGAGAATCAATCAATCAACGTTGAAAACCTACCAACTGAAATTAACTTACTGTACCACAATACCGAAAAAGACAATATATATACGAGGTGCATACGATAAGCTTTCTAACTTTTTTGTGCAGGCATTTAAAACTGTCGTAGACTCTTGAAAATTCTGTATGTTATTGCTATATATATTATGAGATGACTGACTGATTTTTATGATTTCAGGTTCAAATGAACACTTACAACATGAATTAGAATACACCCTACTAAATCCTAATTGTCACAGCTGGTGAATTTCAAAATTGCAATCTGACACTTTAAAAGAACGATATAAAATAAAATTCTGTTTTAAACTTGGAAAAAATGCCACAGAAACGTATGGAATGCTTCAGACTGCTTGCAAGAATCGAGCATCTGTTTTTGAGTGGCATAAGATATTCAAGGAAGGCAGGGAATCTGTGAGGGATGATGAGAGGTATGAGAGGAGTAAGGAAGTCAGTGGACCAGAGTTGATTGGCCAAAGGGTTAGGGGTAGGGGTAGGGTTACTATGTTGAGGTTTTAAGGGAGTTCAGTAAGAGATTCCGTCGGAAGAGACCAGCACTCCTCAAATCGGATCAGTGGAATTTCCACGAGGACAATACACCAGTCCACAACTCCATCCTTGTCACAGACTATTTGACCAAGATTGGCATCAAGACATTTCCTCACCCTCCCTATCGTCTAGACCTTGCTCGCTGTGGCTTTTGCTAAGTTCAGAGGCTGTCGTTATGAGACAATTGAGATGAAAGAGGCTATGACAAAGGTCATTGACACGCTCACACAAGAGGACTCCCATGGGGCCTTGCAGAAGTTGTTGGAAAGGTACAACAAGCGCATTGCAGCCGGAGGAGATTACTTTGAAGAGGACTAGAGTTTGTGTGTGTGTACTATAAATAAAAGTGCCCTTACGAAAAAAGTCTGGAAACTTATCGTATACACCGCGTATATATATATATATATATATATATATATATATATATATATATATATATATATTGCTGATATTTATGAACAATCTGAGCTCATTTTTTTTACACTGTTAAATTGCTTCACTTTCTTCTGACTGATACAAAACATTTCCTTTACTGTTAATCATGTTTTCAAATATTTTCAGGCATGTATCCCTAACAATTCAATTAAACATTAGTCATTTGTTTACATACAGTTAAATGATCAAATAGTTCTTTTTAAAGGAATTCATTTTGAAAAATAAAATACTTCTAAGCATTGCTATGTATCACTAACAATTCAATTAAACAACTTTCATTTGTTTTCTCACACTTAAAAGTAGAAACATTTCTATTTCCAACAATTCAGTTGAGCATTAGTACACAGTTTAATTGTCATACGGTTCTGTACCTATCAAGTGCTACCATTCCAGGCCGGTGTGGACCTGGTAGCGATGGCAATGAAGGAGTACTCCACATTCCCCAAAGCTCTAGCGTTACTGATGCCTCACTATCAGATTAGTGTCATATCCAGGACATTCGTTGGGGTAGTTTTACCCCTCTGCAGAGATGCGGTCGGTATATTCTTCAACCACCGTTGATTGGACCATATACATGATGTATTATAGATTTTTGTGTTGCCTGAATTACATTATGCTTTCGGCAATAAATAAATTAAAAATATTTTAGATTCAGATTTTCAATGCAGTCCAATTTTGCAGTAAATGATATGTTATAATATCCATTTTGATTGCATATATATCCAAATATATATTTCCTTTAAATTCTATTTTAGATGAAAATAATCTTTAGAGTAAATATTTTTTAGGTTCATATCAATTAGTCATGCTGAATATAAGTTTAGATATTATATTTCATACACGGCGACACGATTTCAGTTCCTGGACCAGGCTAATTGCATTTCACATTTCACTAATACCCTTGGGAAAGGTATGAATCCTATTATTCTCCTTCCAGCAATTGGTAAATAGAAGGGTAGACTGGGTTCTTCAGCCTTGGTGAGACAACTAGTCTAAGAGAAGGAAAACTCTGAATTCAAACCTGTTAAACTCCGTTTAAAAATTGACATTGTGTTTTATCCTACCTGAGCGGCGGTGTTGGTAAATATGGATATTATATTTCATAGAACCAAATAAGAAGTAGACATTTCTTCTAGCTTTAATTTATAAAAAAAAATCATAGTATACCCAAGCCATTCATATAAGAATATATGTTTGAAGAGTCAAAATTAGCATTTTTTTTTTTTTTGTCGGGAATATTTCATTTTAAAAAATATAGTATATTTCAGTACATATAAATACAAATTATCTCCCAGAACTTCCCCAAGACTAGTAGTCGACACAAGGTTAATATTTAACTAGAGTTTAACAGGTTCGAATTCAGAATTTTCCTTCTCTTATGTTGGTTGTCATACCAAAGTTAAAGACCCCAATTTGCCCTACCATTTCTTACAGCTAAAACGGAAAATAATAGGTTTTGTATTTTCCCCTATATTAGTGCAATATGAAATGCAACCAGCCTAATCGAGGAATGGAATTGCGATTACCCTGTCTATTTCTCTACGAGAATAAAACTCACGCCACCAGCGCCATTCTGTGCGATTCAGTATAGTTTTCTCTCTCTAAACAATATTATCTTATTGTAGATGTCTGTGAAAAATATACATAATTGCCTCACTAGATGAAAAGATTACATTAAAAACGATTTCCCTGAGAGCAATATAAATCTATGACAGTAATGTAAGTCAAAGTTCCTTCCTGTAAATTGTATTAAGTTTGTGAAAAAATATAGAAATTTTTATTATCTTAAACTATATTGTGGCTTTTAAAACAATCTCTTACATTGATTTGTCAACTTCACATTGTTTCTTAGCATTTTAGAATGCCATTTCGCTTTTCTGTCTAAAGATTATAATTTCCTTCCCACACTGTATATAAACCGTATAATAATCGATTTGTTAAACCAATTCTTCGTCTTAAAAACACGGTGTCGTTCATTACAGGAGGTAAATTTATGTAATGTCTAGGCTTACTAAGTTTCATAGACTAACCTTGCCGTAAATTTGATCCAAAATGTCTTCGAATAGCTTCTGTATTGTTTATAAAAATAAATAATGCCTGCAAAGGGTAGTTTATCAATAGGATAAGTTATTATCATTTTGTCAATGCTAGTTTATATCAGTCTGCACGAAATATTGAAATAAACAAGGTAAGCTACATCACGCTACCATTCAAAAGTATATAACCACTTTCAAAAATATTCATTTCTCACCCTAAAATTATTGAGAAAGACTTACATTTAGTATGATGGATAAAAGAAACATTGCAGTTCTTATCTTGTTTGAAATGAAACAAGTTAAATACCACAATGTTCTTTTTATTTATCAGACTAAATATAAGTCCTCCACAGTAACTTTAACCTGAGTATAGCCAGATATCTCTTGAAAAAAAATTTTTTTTTTCTTTAGTCCTAAGAACAAAATTTTTCAAAACTTCAGGGGATTATGTGGGTAGAAAATATCAGGAACCGGTAAAAAAAACAAAAGCAAGATTAGAGCTGTTAGACCTAAAGAAACAAGTGCCGATGAAAATTTCATCAGTCACCAGCTTGTGTGACAGAAGGCTGACTGTTCCAAATATCACTGCGCAACAATATCACCGTCGTGTAAAACTGAGTCAACATTTAGTGCAAGGAGAAGATTCTGTGAAGCTGGCCTATATTGTAGAATTTCTGTCAAGAAACCACTATTGAGGAAGGAAAACAATGTCAAAAGGCTCAAGTGGGCCAAGGCGCACAAAGACTGGACAAAAGAGCAATGGAATAATGTTTTTGGATTGACGAATGAAAGTTCAAAACCTTTGGGTCAAATAGGAGGATCTATGTGCGGGGAACCGTTGCTAAAACAGCTTCTACCCCCTGCATCAGGCCAACTTAAAAGCACGGAAGAGGCTCTGCTATTGTGTGGGGTAGACCTTTGCCAATTGTAAAGTCATGGATTTGCACAGGTAAATGGCAAATTGAACCATACCGGGTATCGCATCATACTGCAGCAAACGTGGCATGTGGGTTAAGAATTTGTACTCTCGCAAAGTATACGAGTAAACTCTGTCAGATGCAGATTAAAAAGCAAAGATGAATCGTACGCTTTTTAACCGATGCTTTGACCGGCACAATCAATTCCCATTGAACTTATGTGAGGGAAACTTGATCGAAAATAAATGTGGATAGCGTGGTTGGCATGCCTGACGTATGTGCGACCAGAAGATTGCGTAGGCGTTCTGAAAACTATATACCGACTGATCCAGTGAGAGTGAAAGAGCTGTCAGAAGAGTCACTTAGGGACATGTCGATTTGGGCGATGGACTTGTATCAGAGGGTCCACAGTTAAGAGGTGCAGAAAGGTCTAGGCTGTACCAGACTCGCTAAAATCTGGAAGCAAAGATGATTTAATGTTTTCAGATAATGCGTGACGCACGAAGCAGTGGACAGGTAAAGAAAGAAGCCTGCGAAAGTAGATGATTCATTAAGAAACTGACTCGCAAAATTTTAAAGCGCGCATGATCCAAAAAGAAAGAAGACTGTGTACTTTGTGAATGCCCTTAATTTGAAAAACTGAAGCTGAAATTATTAGATGTTTTGAGTTGGCCCTCGAACAGTCTTGTGAAAAAGAATTAAAAAAAACGAACAAGAAACGGTTCACCGAAGATTTTTGATCTCCTGAGGAGTGCATCATAGCCGTACTTGACCCTCTTATTCTCTACTCTATTGTGTACATTTTATAATCAATGAAAAAGAAAAAAAACATATTATATTTGTATATATTAGAGTTGTTGGTAGTTATTTCCCAGTATACAAAACTATCTTGCCCCGTCAGCTGCGTCTGAAGCTTACGCCGATTGCCTCTCTGCTGATGGGTAAGACCACACAACGAGTCTTCTGGATATGACATTAAACATCTGATGGTGAGCATCCAGTTGTGCTGGAGCTTTGCGGAATGCAGAGTACATCATTGCTATCGCTCCCAGGTCCACTCAGCCCCGGAGTGGTAGCACCTAATTGGGTCCTATCAATGTGTCAAAGAGAACTAAGCTATGTACTTATGCTAAATAGAATTGCTTGTAATAGAACTGTCTTGAGATTTAAACTGCGTACTTAGGCTAAACTAAATTGCTGGATATAAAACTGCTTTGACATTTAAACTCCGTACTTATGCTAAACCAAATTACTTGAAATGGAAATTATTTTAATTATAACTGTTTTTGACATTGAAACTCTACTTACACTAAAATGAATTGTTTGAAATAGAGCTGTATATTTATATGAAAATGGATTTGGCATTAAATAACCTACAAAGGTTGATATGCCATAATCCCCACCCAAGAAAAAAGAAACAGACAAAACTGTCGTTCATTACCTGAGTAAACACGGACATTTTTTCTTACTTGTTTTAGTTTTGCTAGTAAAAAGAAAATATGATTAGAATATTTAGTGGATGTTAACATTTTCAGCTGTAAATAAAATAATTTCAGATTGGAAGCAAAATATTTTCTTGCATAGTTGGACATGACTGCTTTATAAAATATTCTTTAATCAAACAAGATTAAATAAATTAAATTCCTTGCTTTTTTTCAAGCCATCGAAGGGAAACTATTAAGAAAAACTCTAAAGTTGAAGAAATAATTATGGAATTATCTTGTAATTTGGATTCTTAAAACTAATACCTGCAGAAGCCAATAAATGCAAATCGGACTAGAGTTAAGAGACACCTTTTTCATTCTGCAACAAGCAACTGGGGATATATAAATCAGTGTAAATATGACTCCAACAACTGACGACGAAAACAATGGAAAAGATTGTAAAACTCATTAACAAAGGTCCTGACATGTTTGGATTTTTCGTCATGTGAACACATGGATCAGTTTATACTAAAGACGTTCGTTTTATTCGATTTTTTCATGAGGAATGATCTAATTTACTGGTGTTTATTTAAGTTCGTTTTTAACGAGCTGGAGCTCATTTGTTTGCAGATAGTATAATGGTTTTAAGTTCTATCTAGAACGAATAATGATATCAACATTACTCATTTATTTGCATACTGTTAAATGGTTTAAAGCATTATTATTAAACAGCAATAATTTTACTTATTATTTGTCATTTTCGAGCACACAGTTTAAATGTCTTCAAGTATTGATAACACTAATAATTCAATATAATATTTGTCTTTTTGTTTGGTTAAAGTTAAATGATTTCAATTTTGGCTGTTAATCATAATTAATTATATTCAGTACCATTTATGAAATAAATTGAAGAATGAGGGTGGTGAAAGACGTTATTCGTTTTCTTCGACCGGCGAAGTGGAATTAAAAAAATTAAAAGAAAGAAACAAATTCGAAAGATTTTATTGCATGGAATTAAAATTAAACCTAAAGTAAAGGAAAAAAAATTGGTAATATCAACCAAGCAATTGCCGTAATAATATTCAAGGAATGTATACGCCAGAGTCATTATTTTTAATGTACATATCAAAACCCAACTGGGCAAAATCATGATGGTTTTGGCAACTATTTATTTGACTGTATCTATTTAAATTTGCCCATTAAGCATCTATGCAAGCGTCTATTAGCACTCATTACCTGGCATTATAGTCACGAAATGAGTTTATTTTCTAATATAAAGCGTAATTAATTTATGTTTGGAAAAAAGCTTCAGGTGACTATTAAAATTCAAGGAAATCAGAAATATAAAACTAAAATGCATAAAACTAGTAAACTGAGCGGAGATAAGGAAGCTAAAATCGTAGCGTTTTTAAACACTCTTGCCAAAATATCACTTTGCAGTTTTTTTTTTTTGTTTTTTTTTACAAAAGTCGTTTACTACCCAGTTTCTCATATTAAAAAGATGTCTAATCAATTAAATCGTTAGAGTGCAATTAAGTGTAATCCCAATTCGTGACTTCTTTGATACAATAAAAAGTGAAGGATGCGAAAAACATATGGTTAAAGGAAATGGAATCAGAAAAATTAGATTAATTCCTAGACAAAGCTGTATTTTTCACTATTCAACCTATACCGTCTGTATGACCACAGATCCATTTTATCCCCACCAACAGATGTGAAAAAATACTTGTGTAGACGGGGTTATTAAACTATGTTAGTTAAAGAGTTTCGCAAGATGAAAACTTTGAATTCCTTTACTCCTCTTACAAATTGGACTTGTGTCACATTTTGGTTGTGTCGGAGAGGTTGGATAAATATTTGTTGGTTCAGGACGTACTTTCATAATTTATAGTAAACTTTTATTTCTGAATGTTATGAATGTAAGCCGTCTTTCAAAGTGATCACTGACCATGTATACATTTTTGTCATCAATTAAAAAAAGTTACCACTGCTTGGGCGATAAAACCGTCAATGTTCAGATGCAAAGAAATATTTCTACTTTTCCTTTGGAATGACATGATTTTAGGAATAAAATAATTCTCCAAATGCTTAAAATATGATTGAGTGTTGGTAAAATATCAAGAGAATATAGAAGAAGAAGCATGATTCCATATTCCAAGTCAGTGTGCTTCTGCTGTGTCATCCTGGCAACTTGAGGCAATTTTCAAGACGCAAAATCCTCCAATAAGCAACCAGTCGAAGTTGTTTAATTCCACATGTATTTCGTCCAGTTGCAGACAATAAACTTCCACTGTCATATTCTTATTTGGTTCCACAGCGTTGTAATGGATTATACCAATGGTTGCCACCCAGCCAGCCAACATAATTGTCAGCTCCTGAAATTTCGGTATTTGAAAGTGTTTCAGTACTTCGTCAACATCTATCTCCTAAGTCGATCGTTTTCGATTCTCATAACGAACTCATTTTTTCTCACAAGTCACTATCAATAGACGGATGATTCAAGAAACTTCATCAAACACATTCACTATCCCCCAATTCATGGGAGATATTTTAAAACCTTTTTTTTTCATCCAACTAATTTATACGATCTGATGATGTTGAAATGGTGACACTCATTACTGGAGATATTTCATTAAAACTTTGCCGGGGCTTTTGTTCCACAAATATTTCCTGATGTTGTCAATTACAGGTAGTCGTCCTCTTTCACTTTGATGATTCATAAACTCAATTCGGAATCTCTGAAAAAAACCACTGTCTTGTCCCCTCACAAATGGTCTTTCACTACATGTTCTATTCAAATTTCCAGGCGTTTGAGAAAAGTAAAGTTGGCGACCGTAGTCTAGGGCGACCAGAAGGCTCCCTTTTAATAACTACTACACCGAAGTGTTGGGGCGAGCGCTACTTATTTCCCTGGATTGCTCCACTTTACCCTTGATACGTACCTTATATCGCTAAGTGTTAAGCAAGTTGGTATCAAATTCCATTTTTAAAGTCTTTGGTATGACGTGACCTGGGATTGAACCCAGGTCTCCCGGGTGAAAACATTACTACATTTTTTTATGCTCATGATAAGGGACATATATGTTTCAAAATGAAAATGATGAATAAAATGATAGAAAATTATCCAGGAAAATAATACAATCATTAGAAATGTATGTTTGTATGTCTAAACTGAATTTAAACAGTACATTGAAATTTCACAGAACCTTCTGAGCAACATAATAAATATAAGCTCTCATATTTTCGCTGCAAATATTTACATAAAATTATGCATTGATGTAAACTTGTCTATTTTATCTTTATTTACTTTATTTATATGCTATGCATATGTGTCTGAGCGAATGAGTGTGTGTTTGTGTGGGCATAGATAGTATGCATGTCTATATGCATGACTGTACATATGTACATACGCAGCTCTCGTCCAGTTTATCTTTTTTTATTTTATTTATATGACATGCATATGCATCCCAGTGAATGACTATGTTTTGATGTGCAAATAGATAGTATGCATGTCTATATGCATGACTGTATGTATGTGCATACGCAGCTCTCAGTCATGGACAAAAAGCGACACAAGGTAAATTTTTAAGCGCAATAAAATTGGCGTGAAATCAAAGATTTCCTGCCCAAGATTTGTTGGCCAAGCGAATTATATTGTTGACCTTTTTACCTAGGAAAGTAAGATATCAAAAAGGAGACTTACCTGAGGAAACATTTGTTTGAAAATATTTTGTACAAAGTTGTGGAAATATTGTTACTTTTTTGCTACCTTCACCACACGCACATATACCATACCACTGCAACACACATAGATAGATAGATAGATAGATAGATAGATAACATAAAAGATAAATGTTGAAAGATACTGCTGAAATCCATGTATTTACCCAACCCATTCACCACAGACAGGATGTGACACAAAATCAATATTTATGCAGAACAAAGGCTGGTTTGAAGTAAAAGTTTTCTTTCTCCTAGACTTGTTGCTTAACCAAAGCTAAAAAATCCAGTCGGTCTTATTCATCCGTAGTTGGGAGAGAGAATCTTGATTTCTGACTTTCCAATGGGCATAAACATGAAAAGAAAAGTAAACAACCCCGTTCAAGAAGTAAACTCACTCCCCCACTTTCATTTCCTACAAAACGTAGCGCACCTAAGTATATATACCCGGGTATACCTGGATATGTATATGGAAGAATCACAATGATATATAAAGAAATTATGTAGGTTCTCACGCTTTAATATATATATATATATATATAGCATACAAAGAGAGGGTTTTTTCGATGGGGATGAAAGGTTAAATTTATTAATGCCTTTAATAAAGCCAAATCTTTGGCGCTAGTTTGGTTAGATATCAGAAAAAAGGGCTTCACTTTTCAAAGTATTTAAGTTCAGGAGAGAAATGCACAGGAAAATCTGATCTCAATTGTGGAGGCAATGATCTCATATATTTCCGAGCAAGCTGTCAAGAGTTTTACAGATCAGTAGAAGTACGGCCATTTACGGTTGGGTTGACCATTTGATTGGAGTTATTTCCCCGTAACACACAGTCGATTGAATTCGAGTAGAGGATAGTAAGAAGATGTGTGACACAAAAAAACCCCAGAGAGTAGCATCTTATGACACAGAGTGTTATAGAAAACTGGCCAATAACCAAGTCCATGTTGCTAATTGGCCGAAACACACACATACACACACACATACACACAAGCACAACGCAGCTAAGATAAACCATCGAGAAATTGTCCCTAATAGTGACTATCGTACATTCTAATTCTTTTATTGTGGAGTTTATATGTGGTTTGTATAGATTTGAGTAAAACCTGTGATCGAGTAAAAACTTTCAAGAAAGAACACATCGTTTGAGTCGTTTAGCAAGTGAGGTTCAGACGATACGCCCACACTTCAACCAAGCCAATCAAACGTTACTTCGTGCAAAGTATCTCTTGAGTAAACTAAAACAGGTTCCCCAAGGGATGACATGTACCAATATGACAAAGACACTAACTTGGTCTTATAACATATATCACTTTTAGAGTACTAAAGGATTCAAAATTCACTGCTGTTTAGCCATAGGTCTTAGGGAAGACGTTTATATTTAATGGATTTCAATCTTTATTTTCGTCAGCTTTACTAACCGTGTTTATTCGAGTGTAAAAGGCGTTCGTGTACAACACGTATCCCTAAATCTGGTTTAAAAAATTCTGAAAAAAGTCCACAAGACCAATCTTGCATATAATGTGCACTGACATTTTAGTATTCTTTATCAACTAAATTTAATATTTTTTTTCAAATTTTTCCAGTACTTATCGACTAATATATATATATATATATATATATATATATATATATATATATATATATATATATATATATATATATATATATATATCAACAGTGACCATTTAAATTTTACTGGTAAAGAAAATGTAACTGACATTACAGAGCAATAATTTCTTTAAGAAAAAACAAAAACCGGTCGCATTAGTATTATAAATTTATTTCCATCATTTTATGAGTTTTGATATTAATCAAAAACACCAAAATAACAGGTCTTCTTCAGATCTAATAGATAAAATAATTCAGAATAGACACAGGAAAGAAAGGTAGGAGGGGGTAGAAGAGGGGTGAAGAGTTTTCTCCTTATTTAGCCCACTTCCAGTTTTTGTTATTGCCGGATGGAATTATAGTTAATCATTTTTTTTTAATCTAAATACATTTCAACTTAAAACTCCTGATTTAATACTAATTTAGGAAAGTATAACTTTGTTTAATAACCTTACGTAATACTTATATTAAATTAAATTCAAAATTTAAAATTAAAATTTTTAATTTCAAATTTTATTTTTTGAGCCTAATATTTCAGTTACTCTTCCATTGAAGAGTACGTACACATCACGAGGTTTCTTCTCACCTTTTTTAATTTATTTTATTTTATTTTTTATTCATGTGTCCTTAAATCTCAATTTAATCCTATGTTGTTGTTTTGTTTTTTTTATTTAGGTGCTATCTATGATAATTTATCTATAGTTTAAATTCATTCTTATGTCTACATCTAGCTATTAATTCACTTTGCTGATTTAATGATTATTCAGGGTCTAGGTATATCATTATTTGTATTTTTTCTCAAGGCACTGATTACATCTTCTATCAAAACATTTTGGAGTATATATATATATATATATATATATATATATATATATATATATATATATATATATATATATATATATATATATATATATATATATATCTACTTATGTCTTAAGTGGGTGACATAACCCATTATGGATTTTTAAATGAAACCTATCGCGTCATATGAAGCCTATTTGTCGAAAGTTTGATTTTTGTGAGTGTATCTGTTTCTGATCGCTGTTTTGTTTTTCTTTGTTTTGGGCCTCAACAACTTCTGCTTACAATCACACTCATTTTATTAATTGAAAGTAATTTTAGAGTATTGCCCTCCAAGAATATATATTGTATGAGATACCGTTGAGCATTTAAAAGAATTACATTCATTGTTTTCCGTTTGGGACATATTTTGCCTGTTCTTAGAAAAGATAGTCCCATTTCTTATGTTTATACAAAAAAAAAATCATCACACAAATTTCCGATGGCAATATCTCAAACCGAAGCAAGAAACGGGTGAAATACAATTCCACTGCACACACACACACACACACACACACACACACACACACACACACACACACACACATTCGTGTTTATATATATATATATATATATATATACATACACAATGGGGATCAGATATTTGAAGAGGACATTTTGGCAGAGGAAACCACTCGCCTGTTAAAAACTATAAATACCCATGAATGACAGTTTTTGTATGAGTGATGACAGTTATTTGTAATTTTATATCCAGTTGGGTCGACGTACAATTGAAACGGGAAATGTTATATTCAGCTGTCATCACTTAGGACCTGCAAAAATACCGCCAGAATACGTAATTCAAACTCAGTGGCAAACATCTTATCTGAAAATATATTTAGAAACAAACTGTCTTCTCCTCAGCTATTGCGTTATATGTTTTTTGGTGTTTAAGGCTCTTTCTTACTTTCATGCTTCTTTTAAATATATCCTCATTTTTTAAAATATTATCTTACTTATGGTTTCTATATACAGAAAATCCGAAAGTACAGGAGATTCAAAAGATGAAACTTTAATAGCAAAAGCAGTAAGTCCTATATATATATATATATATATATATATATATATATATATATATATATATATATTAGAGAGATAGAGATATAGTGTGTGTGTGTGTGTGTGTGTGTGTGTGTGTGTGTGTGTGTGTGTGTGTGTGTGTGTGTGTGTGTGTGTGAGAGAGAGAGAGAGAGAGAGAGAGAGAGAGGTGGGGAAAGAGAGAGAGAGTTTCAGAAAAATCTGTGGAAATGGACCGGATTTTTCAGATAGTGTTCGCCAATGGTTCGGGAGACCGGGTTTCACTCTCCAGGTTGAGTCATACCAAAGACTTAAAACATGCACTTAATACCACCTTGCTTAGCACTCAGTACTATAAGGTACGGATCCAGGGTAAAGTGGAACAATCCAGAGAATGGAGTAGTGCCCTCCTTTACATCTCGGTGTAGTAGCTATTGAAAAAGAGGGCTTCGGGTCACCCTCGACTAAGGTAGTTAATTTTTCTTTACCTATTTTTCAAATGATCGAAAGATTTTAAAAGCATGTGTAGAAACAGAGCAAATACCAATGCTTAATACTCAAATACGTTCTTTTTTTTCGTTAATGGCTAAAAGAGAATTTTGAGAGATGTCTACAGATGGAGTTTAGATTTGATATGATTTAAACGGTAATCGGTGAAAATCGTATCAAATCATCTTAAGTATTTTTTTAAAATTCCTTTCTCTCTCTCTCTCTCTCTCTCTCTCTCTCTCTCTCTCTCTCTCTCTCTCTTTCTCTGTCTCTCTCTCTTACTCACTCCCTTTTTCTGTCTCTATTTCTCTCTAAAATACTTTCTCTCACTCTATCTCTCTCTATATCTCTCTCCACACACACATACACAAACACACACACACAAAAGAATAAAACTGTACTTTTATGTATATTTTTGCAAATATTTCAGTGCTCAAAACCCTATGCAAGATATATCTAATAGAAGATTATTCTTGAGAAAATAAAAAGAAAAAGCGAAAAAAAAAAAAGGCCAGTGACTAAATAGGTTAAATGCCTAAGTAATAAATAAGAATAGTTCAAAATGTCTGAATAAAACGGAAAAGGGCTTTTTGGACAAACACTAAGTTAAAACCTTTAAAGGGAAAGCGCATACGTTTTACTAATTTTAATTTAGTTTATAAAATTTGCTTTAAGACATGAATAAATCATATTGAAAGAATGATCCGGCGTAGTCGGGAAAAATTGTGATACACTCTATCCAATTCCACACAAAAGGAAAATAATTGTTTCATACGCTTAACTATAAATTGAAGTGTTGAATATTTCAAATAGACTGGTGAAGAAACAACATGGTGATAAAACTTCATTAGCCGATGTAAATAAAGGGGATATGTTTACTTAATTTCAAAATAGTAATAAGACAAAAGTAATTGCAACCATAAGCAGAAAGTTTTCATAAGAAAATGTCTTTGGAGGTAGGCAAAAATTTCTTGAAACTTCAATCATATTTGATTTTCATTTTTGTAAATCCTTCTTTCTGTAATTTCTTATTTCTAATTTTTTTTTGATTTCTGAATTCATTGGTATACTTTCTAAAAAAATAGTTTCACCCAAAATGTTACAAGGTTCATTCAACTACATTTTTGGGTGAATCTTTAAATATATTGTATAATCTGAAAAAGTAGGAAAAACATCAAAAGAAATGGGAAAAGATAGATGAAAAATAAATTAATATCAGTTGACGCAATAAGATTAATCCATAGGGAAAGATCAAGATAAGAAAATGAACTAATGTTTTTGTTTGTTTTTTTTTATTAAGTAAAACATAAGACATTTCAAGGTATAAAAATGAAACCCCTAATGTATGACAGCACATATAAATAACTTGCGACAAAAAACAAACTCCACAGCTCGAGCCAGTCAATGTATAACCGTCACTAAGGGTGAGGAGTGATGGACGTGCAACTCAAGTTGGTAAAATTGGAAACCATGAGAAGCAGCATAGTGGATGTGAAATAAAATGGATGAATCTAAAAACGATAAGCTGGGAAGGGAAAGCTCATGATTCAAAGACCAGAAACATATTTTCAATAAGGAAACTTCTTCTATTCAACAACAAGTTGGTGTCCACAAACGAGAAGAAAGAACGACAAAAAAAACAAAACAACGATGTTCACTATGACTCTAATTTAAACCATATGTCTAAAATGCATCGGCGTTCACGCGATTTAATAAGGGGCACGTTAAGCTGTGGTTGGAACTCTGGTCTGTATGTTCAAAAAATCAGCAAAAGAGTCCAAAGCAAATTTATATAGAAGCAAATCCATTGTCAACATAGAGACAGTTGATGTTAGGACGGTAAAAAAAGAAAACGAACTAAATGGGCTTACAGCATCAGCACTCGAGAATCATAAAGACATCATATGCTTTCAAGCGCATTGGTTTTACCAAAACAGAATTTACAAAAATAGGCTGACAGTGGATGAATATTTATCTCAGTATCTGCATGAGAAATCTCATGTCAATGCCACCTTTGAAGACGAAAACATTCTTGTCTTTCCTCGTACCAAAAATGACTAAATAACATTGAGAATCCAATCGAGAATGATGTGTGCTTCTTTTAATGGTCACTCCTAAACAATAATCATCTCTTGTTGCAGTGTTGCCAATGCCAGAGATGAAATGGTCATGAGACGGAACAATCAGCTTATCTTCTCTTGTCCAATATTCTTAAACATAACGCTCAAAAAGGAAAGACGGAAATAACAAGTTAAGATCACACAAATTGCCAAAAAGAAATGATAACATAAATTAGTCTTTTTTCTTGAGAACTATCTAGCACAAAAAGAAAATTAAAAAGGAAATGAAGGAAAAACTATTGATGTTCCCCAACCAAGTTAATTCTAAAAAAAATTGATGGTTATTCATAAACTAGCGGTGAAGAACATATTCTACATTAAACTGTTTAGCATACTCCTGTTTTGATTGAGTACCTTACGATTACAGAATTATATCTGCAAAAACACGACTAAATCTTAAAAGGGATAAGGAGCCATAACGTTTCACTATATGACTGGTCTTCACTCAACAATAAGGATGTTAAAAATCAATATTAGGAAACAAATTTAGTACACTTCAGGAGACATCAGTAATAGATACTTTGAGTGATTAATATAAAAATTTGACGATGCAGCCGAATGCACAATCACAAAATCAAGAGCCAAATGTAAACCTTGTTTGTTTTCGGTTTGAGAGAAAAACGAGATAATGCGGAAAAAACAACTTCTTAGTCAATAAAATAAACCCAGTCAATGCCAATGCACAGAAATTTAAGGAAGTTCATAGAAATGATACCTACCAAAAATAACAATTAGATACATTCTAGGCCAAAGGAATATCAGAAATTCGATTTAAGATAGATTATCATCATTAATTAAAAGCTGCTAGTTAATGAAGGATACAGTAGTGGAAAGAACGATTCGACTCTTAGCTCGAAAACAAACTTGAAGGCATTGATAAACCAATCAAAAATATGAATAGTCACCCGGAGATTTAACTAGGAGATTATCTGGAGAAGAACGTAAAACAGAAAAAAAAACATTAAAAAAAAAACTCAGGCCTGGACGAGAATCCCTAGGTATAAAGACAAGAAATTTTTGACATAATTCGATTACGCAACGTTTTCTATGAGTAAAACAATAGAAAATCAGCAATCCAATTTTTACTTGAGAAAGCCATGCTTGGAATCACTAAGAAATATTGATGTATTACTCTGACTGCTATAGCCATTGAAGTTTATAATGCTATGCATCTCAATCGTATTCTATCTGAAACCGAGTAAATTCTTCGGAAAAAAATGTGTATCATAGGAGAAATCGATCCACAAAGACCCTGACTGTTCGCTGAATCATCAAAGAAGTACACGGCAAAAATTCTCAAGGCAACACCATTGTTCGTAGATTTTTTCCAATGCATTTGATTCGACACACAGAAGACAAATGGTGCAAATACTACTAGCATATGATAACTCCCAAGAACCTATTACCATTTTGATGATGCCTGACAAAATTTAAAAAAAAAGATGTTTCCGCACCAGATGATGATAACGATTTCCGCAATATTGTCACTGGAGAGTTACAAGGATATGCATTAACACCATAAGTGTTCATTATTTGGCCTAGACTATGTATTTTGTACGCCAATAGATCTAATAAAAGAAGATGGTTTCGCACAAAAATAGGCAAGAAGCTGATAGTATACTTCTAAATCTATGACAGACGCTTCATGCGCAGATGATCAACTGGTTCACGTTAATACTCCTTCCCAAACAGGATCCCTTTGCATATATGAGAGAACTCAGAAGTTATTGTTGTTATATGTTGTATGAAAATAAAATAGAATCTATGATTTTTAACAAGAGGCAGCTATCTCTACTCTTATTGGTAAGACTCTGAAATTAACTGACCATTTCATATAACATAGCAGCAGCATCTTATTTACTGAAAGCGATATTAACATCCACCTAGTGAAAGGTTAGACCGCTGTAGACACTTGAGCGATGATATAGAAATCTAATCTTCCCGATAAAATAGAATGGGATTTCTTCCAAGCAGTGTGACAATAATTTTTTTTTTATGAAATCACCATCTGGACGCTAACAAAATGCATTGCTATTAATCTCGGTAGGAAAAACATAGGGATGTCTTGTATAGTTTTGAATAAATCCTGGAAGCAACACCCCATGAAAACGCAGCTCTCCGGCCTCTACCTCTGTTCCCATAAACTTTCCACGGCCGACAAGTAAGGACGTAATTAAGGATGTTCTCTTATGGACTCCTACAAGTGAATGCACAAGTGTTGCCCAACCACCAAAGACTTATATACATCAACTATGTGCAAGCATTAGATACTATCTAGAAGACCTATCATGAGCTATAGATGACAAGACAGAAGGTGATAAATTGTCAGTGATCTCAATGACATCTGTTGAACTTGACGATGATGATAATCATCATCATCATCTACTTTAATTTCATGTCTGTACCAATATGATTAACGCATGTGTCGTTCGTAATTATTTTTTTGATAGAAAATAAACTTTCTGACTCGTTTGCGTATTATGATCAAGGCTCCCGGCGTTCTATTCTTAGGGAAAAACATGAATCAATTATTTTCCCTCTGGTATGGGTAAAGGCAGACTAGGCTTTTTTTAGGCTTGCTACGGTAAGAATAAATGTCAGGAATCAATCAGTTCTACTCAAAGATTTTGGTAAATTGTAGAGCAGAATAAGCTCTCTAGCCGTGGTCAGGTAACGAACCTAACAAAAGAACGATTACGAATTATCATATCATATTTACCAACCCCTCCACTCGGGCAGGATATGACACAAGGTCAATTTTTTAAGCGGAGTTTAACAGGTTTGAATTCAGAGTTTTCCTTCTACTAGACTAGTTGCCTCACCAAGGCTGAAGAACCTAGTCTGCCCTACTATTTACCCATAGCTAGATGGAGAATATTTGGATTCATACCTTTCCCAAGGGTATTAGTGCTATGTGAAATGCAATCAGTCAGGTCCAGGATTTGAACTGCTGTCGCCGTGTCCATATCCTGCGACGATAACCATTACACCACGGGTACCTCCTAATAATTACGGATTATTCTCCTTTTAAAGATCGACCTTGTGCAACATCTTCCCTATGACCTGAGAGATTGTTGAAAACATATATATCTATAATATCTCTTAGCAATCATATTATGTATATTTATCAACCTGTCTATCCACACACACACACACACACATACGCATACATATATGTGATTGTTGTGCCTGTGTTTACGTACGGTGTGTATATATGTATGTATACAGTATATGTATACGGTGAGTGTTTGATATTAGTTACAATATTTCAAGCAAACTGTTGAAAATATTTTCAAACAAATGAACCTGTATGTAAGTCTTATTTTCGACATATTATTTCTAACAAGCAACGCATATAAAAATCTAGTGTTTCAGTCTCTGAAACACTTTCTATCATTTAAAGACACTAAAATTATCTCATTCATATAGTGTATTAGCTTTGGTAACAGAGAATACACAAAAAGAGAATATGAGCATCTCTTTCATATATGGGTGTATGACATTTTAGGTCCGTTATGTCTCTGATTGCAATTATTATGATGCAATAATGCAGAGACATGTACGTCCGATTGTATCTATGAGAAAAATATGCACGTATAGGCATAGGCATAGTGTATATGCATATAGTTACAGGCATATCTATTAGGGTGTATGTGGACATTGCTAATGTATATTCGTGTATTATTTTTGTATCAACCTAAACCGGTGTAGCAAAAAAAAATGTGCAAATGAATAAATAAAAGATCGACCTACAAATTAATGTATTTTATTTCTTTTAAAATGAGAAAAAGTTTGTTGAAAAGCAAAAATTTGGAAGTCTTTTTTTATGAAAAGATTAAATCAGTCAGAGTAAATATTTACCAATATTTACACTGCAAGAAAGTTAAAAGGCGAGAATTGAAGCAGTTTGTGATTGTCTAATAGTTGATACACTTTTTCTGAGTGAAATATCTTTGGAAAAAAAAACTATTTGTGCCATAGGACCAAAGTGTTGTGTTTTAAAGAAAGGAGTCCGCAGAAAAAGAAATACTCAAACTCGAAATTTAAGGGAGAAAAATAGTAGTCATTTTTTATTCACAACAATAGTAGTCGTTTTTTTATTCACTACAATATTTACAGCTCGAAAAGTTCGTTTCGTGATGTTCTTCCTCTCGCTTCTTCTTGGTGGAGACGGTGGGTGTCGGTGATAGCCAGCTGTTGACACGCTCCTGACAGTTGGATCGTCATTAAATGTCATTAAATCGCCAAGAATATGTTTTCTGTGCTATTATGTTACTGGGTGAAGCTAAAATTTTCATCAGCAATGAAAAGATTTTAATAACTGTACGAATACATTAATGTAAATAGTATTTTCATCTAATTAAGAATAATAAAACAATGTTGAAATTAAATACATTCTTGAAAGAATAGGATATTTATTTTTCAATCAAAAGAAATAATTCGAATTGTTTATGTAGGTTACAGTGTTATGTTTTGACATTTTGACCCGGCCAAAATGCCATTCAAGGTGATGCACCGGAAGGAAGTGACACATTCTAATGACAGTTATGAGAGGAAATCGCGTGGGCGGAAATTGGATGATAAAATGGGACGAGGTAAAAAAAAATCATATTATACTCTCATAGACTGATGCACCGGAAAAGAGTGACCTCTGAACTGTATGACAGTTATTTCCGCTCGATGATGATCACACAGGCTATTCCAAAGATAGCGGAAGTGACACATTCCGATCGCGAGATATCGGAAGAAATTGTGGAGGCGTGGAGGCGTGTCCATATCACCGCGTGGGAGTTTGAAGGTAATATAAAGCCGACGAATTGAACAGAAGGAGGGCAGTTGAGCTGAGTAGAGTTGGAGTGGGAGAGGACGAGTAGTAGTTAGGAAAGCCAGCACCCAGCAGAGTGGACTCCAGGGCTCCGGCTGAGCAGCCCTGGAGAACAAGAAAGACACTAGGCAGACGGCCATAATTTTTGGGTCAAAATATTTAAGTTATGTTCGGTCTCCAGCTCTCTCTCACAGTAAAACCCCACACAACCTTTTCGAACCCTTTGCAATAAAATGAGAGGTAAATATTTTGTTAAAGAAGTCTTCCTGCGTCTTTGTCATTGCGTCTGTCTTTATCATTGCGTGCGTCGTTTATTACTGCGTCTGTTATTCATTGCGTCAGTATGTATTCAGCATATATATATATATATATATATTTCTGCATGAACATGTATATGTGAATATAAGCATATTTATTATGTCAGTATATAATAACAGTATAAAAAGTAAGTAGGCGACCATAGTCGAGGGTGACCCGAAGGCTCCCTTTTCGATAGCTTACTACACCAAGGTGTAGGGGAGGGCGCTACTCCATTCCCTGGATTGCTCCACTTTACCCTTGATCCGTACCTTATAATACTGAGTGTAAAGCAAGGAGGCATCAAGTACCATTTTTTGAGTCTTTGGTATGACTCGACTTGGGATTGAACCCAGGTCTCCCGGGCGATTGGCGAACACTCTAACCACTAGGCCAATAGCAGTATAACAGTTATAACAGTATAAATCTATAAAACCTACTGACTAGTGCATTATTTTTATCGGTAGATTCAAAATTAGATTAAAAGTTAAGGATTTATCTCTGATTCTATTCAGTAATTAAATGCAAAAATACAAACAACAGAACTTTTTAAAAATCAAAAATTAACATTTTTTATGAATAGAAATCACTTGATTTTTCATACATCTGCGTATGAATGCATATAAGAATGCCTCTTCACGTGTAGGATGCGACACAAGGTCAGTCTTTAACTGAGGTTAACTGTTTTGAATTCAGAGATTTTCTTTTCCTAGACCGATTTCTATACCCCGGTTTAAAGGCCCAGTCTGTCCGACTAAATAACCATATCTGGGGGGTGGGGTAATTGGATTCAAACATATCTGAATACAAGTGAAATACAAACAACTACTAGTTTCTATAATATCTAATACACCATGAGTATATCCTGTATGCAAACATCTAATAGACATGTTAAAGTGGTCAGATAATTTTAATAGACAGTACTATAGAATGATTAGAGTTAGTTTAAGGGTATGTCCGTCATGCGCAGAAGTATTCTGCTGTATTACGACCAGAGGTCAGTATACCGGGTTAAATGTTTTCTTAGGTATTTTAATTCTTGACGGTCTACGAAAACAAGTCTCAACAAATATTTAGGAAGCTTGTTTGTTTTCTTTGTTTAATGGCACATGGTTATTTATTGCCAAAGCCATCCTTCGAGAACAGTAGTGGTACTATTTAACCCATTGCTTGGAGGATAAGGGGGTCATACCTTTCCCAAGGATATTTGTCCGAAATGGAACATAATAGCGAGACTGGAGTTCGAACCCGCTTACGACGATTCTGCAGTCCGCCGCTTTAAACATTACACCACAAGGACACCTCCTTTAGGAAGCAGTCAGAATTTAATTAGATTACTAATTTGACCAGTGATTCCTGTGATAGTCTGGGGACTGTAGTTTTACCCTGAACACTACATTTGTTGAGAGGAAGAGTCTAATTCAGTAGCATTTTGATTGTAATGTCTACTCATTTTGGCTGGGAACCAAAGAGATACAACCTACTGACCACACCACACCACATGAGGAAAAACTCGAATAATGAATAAAGAAATGACAAGTATTCCCCGCGCAAGTCATTTGCTTGTTTGTTGGGTTTTTATGATATATAAAACATTGTAGGTTATTTAATGCCAAATCCATTTTTATACAAATAAACAATTCTCTTTTAAACAATTCAGTTTAGCATAAGTACGCAGTTTAATTATCAAAAAAATTCTATTCAGCTTAGTCAAACATTTCTAATTCAAACAATTCAGTTTAGCATAAGTACGTAGGTTAAATGTCAAAACAAGTCTATTTCAAGCAATTCAGCTTAGCATAAGTATGCAGTTTAAATGTCAAAACAGTTCACTCTAAAGCAATACAGTTTCGCACAAGTACACAGTTTACTTCTAATTAGCCCATACATAGGACCTTATCAGGTGTTTCCATTCCGGGCAAGAGTGGACCTGGGAGCGATGGCAATGAATAAGTACTCCGCATTCCCCAAATCATTCTCCATCAGATTGTTTAGTGTAATATACAGGACACTCGTGGGGGTGGGGGGTGTCACTCCTATGCAGAGCTGCTTTCGGTGAATTCTAGTCACAGGTGGCTAGACAACAGCTTAAGTCGGGCTTGTTCGGTATGTGGAACGCTAGCTTTTAGAATTTTGACTAAAACCTACGGCCGATATTTTTTTTTTTTTATCAAACATAACGTTGGATTAAATTCGTTTAGTAGACGAAAGTGTTTAAGCGACAGATGGTATTGTTGATGGAGGTTGTTTCTTGATAATTTAACCACTCTTGCGGAAAGTATAGATATACCATAGAGATGGATTGATAGTTGAGTATACTTTTGTTTAGTTTAAGCGTCCACATTAGGGGAAAGAAAACTGAGTTCAAACAAACTGTATTCCGCTTAAAAAAACATAACATACTGTTCGTACCCTAAGGTTTTGGAGAATATAGTTTTCTCCAGTATCTGTTAAAATTTATCTTTTATTTTATTTGTTTATTTATTCTAATACACTAGTTTATGTGTTTGTAGCATAGATCTGATATATGCGTGGTTGTTTATGTGACAGTAGATATGAAATAAGTAACAATATTTCTACTAAACGGTAAAACATATCTACAACTATGTAACCCTCCCTAGAATAATTCAGTACTTTTCTATTTATGTCTTATGAAAGTAATAGATTAGACGTCATATCGATCCACGAATCTTGCTGCTTTTTAATGAATGTTTTTCTTTGGGAACAATAAGATAAATCTGAACAGAAAAGTGAAGTGTTGTTGGATGCATGGGGGTTAGTTTCTCACAATTTATCTAGAAGCAGCTCCTCTTAGAAAAAAAATAAATACATTGTGGCAATGGAAACGCCCAGGTTGATTTCTCGCTAATACATACTTCTTACACATTTTCATGATCACCATTGAGATGACCTTCAAAAATAGGCTGTTTTATGATTTTGAAACAACCCAAAATAGTTTTGAGTTTTCGGGTTGATATCTGCCTTAATTTGGACTTGCGTTTTCGTGTAACCTTGCTCACCGGATAATAGTAGGAGCTACATAATTCAACTCCGGTAACGAATCATTCCATAAATTTATCCTCATCTGCATCGATCTTTCTTAGACGAATGGTAAAAAGATCAACTAGCTTATTTGCGCACAACGCTTTTGGCAGCCATCGAGCTGATAGCTGGTTGAGATCAATATGTTCCTTTGAAATTTACAATGATGAATCATTTGCGGACCCAACTTCAATAGGCATCACATCAATTCTAATTCGAGTGTTTCCCTGCTCCAGTTTCTGAACTTCAGCCGCAAAACATGCGCTGCGATTGATAATCCAGCCTTCTCCCTCTCCCTCTCTCTCAGCCACTCTTTCTATCCCTTTCAGATTATGTTTGTGTTATTCCTAACTTTTTCCAAAAATGGTTGATTTAGTCAAAATCCATGAAGGAAGCATCCCTGTGAATCTACTGCAAATTATTGTTTTTGTGTGTTTTCCAGTGAAGTTTATTACAGAAACAACAGAATTTTCATATCAATAATTATAATTTCTATGAATTCGGCCTTAGAAGAAAGCAACAATTTTATTTATTAAGCTAACGTTAACTCTATAAAATATTCTTAACATATTGACGAGAATGCAAATGTCCAACCAATTTCCCCGTCATATATATATATACATATATAAAAAAAGTAAAAGTAAAGTTGGCGACCATAGTCGAGGGTAACCCGAAGGCTCCCTTTTCGATAGCTACTACAGCAAGATGTAGGGGAGGGCGCTACTCCTTCCCTTGATATATATATATAATTTCACTAAAATTCCAGTAAGCTTTATTACTTGACCAACGATTGTTTGTTTTTTAAATATTCATATATTATGGAACATCGTAACTGATTAAATGTTCAAATGGAATTGGAATGAATTTTAAAATTTCCTTTGGCACCATTGACATTTGTAAAAGCTTGAATTCAGCTTTTTTCCAACTTGTTACAGATATATATATATATATATATATATATATATATATATATATATATATATATATATATAATGTTTTTTTGAAACTTTGCTTGACATCCTATTTTTTGAGAAAAAAAACATTAATGAAAATATCCGCAACTTGATTAACACAGAGGGTTAAAGTCTGGAACAAATTTAACCAACATAGAAACTGCAACAACGATGCAATGGTCAACCTAATATCCACTCCTTTGGGATTGTTTAATGGCGAAATGTAATACATTTGAAATTGTAAGATTATATTTTGGCCTGGAACACCGGTGTTCACTCCCAGGTTGAGTCATACCAAAGATTAAAAAAATCGTACTCGATGCCGCCTTGGTTATTACTCATTATTATAAGGTACGGATCAAGGGCAAAGTGGAACAATCCTAAGAAAGGAGTTGCATATTCCCCTACACCACTGTGTGGAATCTTTTATGTATGAGATACTTCGCCTCTCCCTCGACTAAGTTCGCCAACTTTACATTATATTTTAAATATTCTACTGTAATTAAAAACATCAATTCATTATAATAGTCATTTGTTTCAACACCCTTTAATCTCAGGTCGTCATACCAAAGACACAAAAAATGGTACTCGATGCCTCCTTGCTTAACACTCAGCAATATAAGGCAGGGATCAAGGGTAAAGTAGAACAATCCCGGGAAAGGAGTATCGCCCGCCCCTACATCTTTGTGCAGTAGCTATCGAAAAGAGAGCCTTTAGTATTATACTCAGTGGTGTAATGGTTATCGTCGTAGGATATGGACACGACGACACGATTTCAAATCCTGGACCAGGCATTTCACATGGCACTAATACCCTTGGGAAAGGTATGAATCCAATTATTCTCTCTCCAGCTATGGATAAAATAGCAGGGCAGACTAGGTTCTACAGCTTTGGTGAGGCAACTAGTCTAGAAGGAAAACTCCTAATTCAAACCTGTTAATCTCCGCTTAAAAAAATTGACCTTGTGTCATATCCTGCCCGATCGGAAGGGTTGGGTAAATATGATAAATAGGTTATAATTCTTGTAATACAATTCGAAAGATATCCAAAAAACATATTGTGTGTATGGAAATTGTTACCAACGATGTTAAGTACAACACAAGGCTAAATAATCAGAACGAAACATTTCAGTGAAATCGAGAAAGAAAGAAAGATAATATTTTTTTAAAAATCTGCAATATCATTATTATAAGAAAACAGGTGCAAGAGATTCAAAGTACAACGTAAACAAATAACAAAACTGGACTTGGATACAAAGAGAAAATTTGAATAAAAAACCTGAAATACCAATTATTGCAGTCTAGAATAATTCTATGAACAGACAATAAAGCAACTAGTCTAAGAGAAGGAAAACTCTGAATTCAAACCTGTTAAACTCAGCTTAAAAATTGACCTTGTGCCATATCGTGCCCGAGCGGAGGGGTTGGTAAATATGATATGATTAGTATTATACTGATCTTCTCAAACGTAGTTCTGATTTTTTTTTATCTTGGGCCATTCTCACCAGTTATATTATTGGTGCAGTGAAGAGGGAAGATTCATAACTACTGCTCTTACAAACAATCTTGTTCAAACATCTCCACCGGAAAGAAAGTAAGGCATTGCGGGCATAGATTAATAAGTGTCGTCTATCATTTCTACATATTTTCTCCTTTAAAAACAGCAGTTTTCTTTCCTATCAAAATAGATAACTTTTATAAGTTTTATACCTTTTATATGAAATCTTCTTTCCCATATCTACTCCATTAATTAATTTGTACTCGGCGTAATTCAAATCTATTGTCATATACATCATCATTTTGTTCGATATTTTCTGAAAATCTGGTAAATAATTTCACATTTCGGTGGTAATTATTCCGAGTTAATGAAGACGCAACGAAGAAAAACAGCATTAAATGACCGTCTATTCACGAAGTTAATTGACATTAGAATTTCGTAAATTTTTCTAGACAGACTGTCCAAATATGGGTATTTCATTACAAAATTTATTCTTTTTAGTTACAATAGAAAACAAAAGTCATGGTGTTTTTAGAAATATTTGGGAAAAGATTTACTATACCTTTTCCAGTTCAAAATGGGAATAGTTAATTTCAAAATGGGAATAGTTCAAAATGGAAAAATTATTACAAGTATAAATATAAAAAAGTTGCAAAGAGACAATATGGGGGTCCAGTTGTGAAAGTTGTTGACAATGCCCCACATCACTCAAACATTGAAGAAGTTTTTAGTGAAGAAGAATTTCTATGATGTGAAGTACTTAGGTTGGGGACCATACAGTCCAATGTTTAATCCGATTGAACAAGTATAGTCTTTAATCAAAGCTTACGTCAAGCAGGAATTAGCTGCTAAAATTGTGAGTATTATTGCTATGGAGAGAAGAGATGGCTTGTCAATTACTGAACAAAGGGCAAGAGCTTTGACTTCATTAATTGAGGAAGAATTGGGAAGGGTTACACCAGAAGTATGCAATCGTTTCATAGCTGGAAATCAGTCTAAAATTCCTGCAGCTGTAGCATTAGAAGATGTTGTGTTCTAATAAATGACTTGAAGTTTTTTTTTTTTATATTATAAAATGTTAACAATTTTATTGCTAAAATAATTTATAAAATATGTTTTATATTTATACTTATAATGATTTTTTTTCCCTTTTAAACTGAACTGTTCCCATATTGAAATAAACTATTCCCATTTTGAACTGAACTATTCCCATTTTGAACTGAACTATTCCCATATTGAAATAAACTATTCCCATTTTGAACTGAACTATTCCCATTTTGAACTGAACTATTCCCATTTTGAACTGGAAAAGGTATAGATGAAATATGAGAGGTTAACGATAACTCACAGATTGAATTAAATCTAAGTTAGCCTCTACTATTTACGAGTAATTTCTATATGGGGAGAATTAAAATACATATGCCTTTCTATCATTCTCTCATATTAAACTATTTCAAGATAAATCTATTAACATATCTTTATCATAATTCACAATCAAGTTACGGTGAAATCGCTAGTTTTGGTCTGGTAAGTGAAGTTTAACAACCATTTGCCTGTACCAGATTTCTGCATGATAATTTGGTAATAGCTAACATAGTAATCGATCTGAGGTTAAGTTGCCAAATTAAGCAAATACTTGTAGGAGAAAAAAAAACAAAACTAATCAACATATCTAATTTTTACTTTACAGGCGTTCGCGTAGGGTTAATTAGAAATAAAATCAGCAGAGGACCTTCTCACTCAGGTAGCAACAGACCTCATGTCTAAATGGTATAAGTGTTTTGTTTATATCCCGAAGCGCCACTGAAGAATAATATGAACAAAACAAGCATTTCTTTCAAAATCCGTCTTGATCTCTGCGGGGCACCATATATGTAATAGACCACGTGTCACATTTTAGCCTCGAGGTGAACAAAATAAATAACTTCATTCTCTAATCATCTCTGGTATGTGTCTCTCTGCTTCTCTCTCTCTCTCTCTCTCTCTCTCTCTCTCTCTCTCTCTCTCTCTGCGTAAATAATCCAAGGAAAAGTTTATGTTTCTTCTATTAGACTATGAAGTAGGTTCCGTGTGAAATATCACTAAACTCTGAAATTCTTAGAAACGAAACGTGTAGAATTTGCGTATGATGCCGAAGGCCGCTGCAAAGATTTAAACACAGCAGGTGTTAAATAAAAGAGATAATTTCAATGTACATTCTGATTATTTTTATCAACAAACGTTCTTAGAAAAAACTCGTGTTATTAGGGATATCCAGCATTGTGAACGGCATTTCTAATAACCTCCAAACGAAAATATTAATTACTTTTCTATTTCTACCAGATTTTCTATCCTTTTATTTCCCTTTGTTCATAACTCGTATACTGTTGTGTTGTCATCGACAACAGCAATATCGGTGATGGCTAATCGTCGGATTGGTTCAGAAGAAAACACACACACACACACACACACACACACACACACACACACACACACACACAAAATCTCCTTAAGCGCTAGAATCCCTGTTGCTTGTTTTCTCCATTTTGTCACTGAAACCATTAACAAAAGATGCTGAGGAGAAAGGACAGGCAGTGCGTACACGTTACTTTACAAAAGTTTGAACTGACTTTTATCATACTTTGGACTCGTTCGTTGTTTGCAATTCACGCAAACGCTGATATCCAACTCCAATCATTAGAAGAGAGTGAATAAAAAATATCACCGTCTTTTGTTGGGTTTTTTACCGCCACCAAAAAATTGGTCAACTAATGTTTTTTTTTTGTTTTTTTTTTTTTGTTTTGTTTTTTTCCTGTTTTAACCTTTTGCATAACTTTATCTATCTATACCCCATGCTATTTGCTTACAATGTTTTAAATATTCTCGGCAAATTTAAGGAGCACTTTAAGGAACCGTAAGTTTATCCGACTATTAAAATCAATATATCAATCAATCAATCGGTTTTCATGACTGACTTTGTGCTCTAAATATAGGCAGAGGGCCTTCAATGATCTTATACCGATGCTTCTGAACTGTACCTGAAGGTATTTTGGGCAATCGTATCCCACATGTGATATATGTCTTCACTTGAGAGGTTCTATCAAATAGCAGCCTCCCTGTCATGGGGAGGATGCAAATAAAGAAAGGTTAGTTTAATGCCACCTTTAAAAGAACCTAACTGTCTAGGGATCTTCGAGACGTGATTTTGACCGTCTAATATGGCTCTGTATTTTATGAAACTGCTGACAATTTTGAGGCAGTTCATCTCTTAGTGACGACTCCTCGTGTCTTGGTTATGGTTAGCAATGTGCTTCACATTTTTGATTGAGAAACCGTTTTCGAAGCCATGATTAGGGACGTCGGCATGGATAACAATGCATTTCCCTGCATGAATTAAGATAATATCAAAACAAAAATGATGCATTTGTTTCCTTTAAGTCAGCATTATGATAAGCAAGTGTATAAGGAAAAATGTATAGATGTACATTACATACTGCAAGATTAAAATTAACTATTTACAAATGAATTTTATTAACATTCACATATTTCAATATTTTAAGCATCAATCACGTTATGAACCCCTTACGTAGGTATTAATAACTTCTTAATCAAATCAAATTATATAATAAAATATTGTTTTGCATTTTATATATATATATATATATATATATATATATATATTATATATATATATATATATATATATATATATATATATATATATATATATATATCATCAGTTGACATTAGAATTATTCACTTCACATAAAACCCGTATGTTATAATAGGTAATTCATTATTTACATTCTAATTCCACTGGGCAACAATTTTTACTTTTTGAATGTGGTCTAGATTTCTACCATTGATTTATGGTTTTTTGGCACTGCTGAATCAGGATCAGTTTTTCTACATCAGGTTAGGTTTTTGTGCTAAGTTGATTTGAAAGAAATCAGATCTTGTGACAAAATCGATTACACTTTTTTTGGCGTTATCAGCTGAGTTTTGTCAACACGTATCATCCGAAATATGTTTTTAAGAGAAAAAAATGTTTTGCTGATAACATATATTAATTACATCGAAATTACTATGAACTGAATGGTGAGCATTGATAAAGGTAAGTACACGTAAATTGCATATTGCTTCACCATTGTTCAAACTGCTGGGTTTAAACTTCCGTTTCTTCAAACTCCTGGAATGCTCAGTGGCAGAGAGGTCTCTCTTCAGATTCCAACAGTTGTCACCCATCATGACTGCGTCTTAGCGACCCTGATAACAGGTCTCAATCTCTTTCAGGTCCTGATGAAATCTCTCCCCTGTTCGTCACTCATTGAACGCAGGTTCTCAGGAAACCGGTCCATATGTGACAATAGATAGTATTTCTTAACGTTCATGTTGCAGCCCAGGTTTCCGAAAAAAGTCAGAGTGTTGTTGACACGTTCTGTGTAGTTTCTGGCCTTATTGTTGCCAAGAAAGCTCTTAACAAGTAGAGCAAATGACTTCCACGTTTCCAGATCAACTTCGTTCATTGAGTTTTCGAACTCTGGATCTCTGATAAGCTGCCGGATCTGTTAACCGTCAAAGATGCCAGCTTTCAACTTCTCCGTGGTCAATCCTGGAAAAGCCTGGCACAAGTAAATGAAGCAGTCACCATCCTTGTTCAGTGTCTTGGTGAACTGCTTGATTAAGCTGAGCTTGATGTGCAGCGGTGCATAAAGTTGGTGGATCAACACTACAATTAATGGAGCAGCTGGACCATTAAATGTAGTTTTAATCCAGCAACTTTATGCTTTGCTGCACAATTTTCGGAAGATTTTAACTTTTATAACATAATCACCCAAAATTATTGGACCTAAATATTTCTTGTTATTAAAATTATCATTTCCAATCAAAACAATTATTGGACATGGCATTGTACCCCAACCAACATCTTCTAAAAGGCTCCACACATGCCTTCATGTGAACAAAAACGTAAAAAAAAAACGTGGGCATAGCTCAAAAACTTGACATTATTGAGCAAAACCAATGTAATTTTTGTATTCAGCGCATCAGATTCGTCCTAAATCAGATAAAAAAAACGCAGACTATAAATTTGTTGTTGACTAATGTTATAATTAACTGATTAGTTTTACTTTACTTTTATTCTAATCCGTATATGTGTATTTTATATTTTTTTCATATTTCTCACATATGTTACAAGAATATCTTTCGCCTTATATATAATATTTAATCTGGAAAAAAGAGTTTAAAAAAAAAACTAAAGGACTTGAAATATTGTAACTGTATGACCGTAAAATGTCTGCATGAACGTTTTTATTAAACCTTTAGTGCAAAGCTAATAATCTAATTTACAAATTGTATAATATTCTAAGTTAACTTTCTGTACAGTCTTCTTTTTTATCATACGTACCGTATCAGTTGTTTTCACACACACACACACACACACACACACACACACACACACACACACACACACACACACACACACACACGCACACACACACACACACACACACATCTATCTATCTATCGCTCTCTCTCTCGATATATATAATTATATATATATATATATATATGTGTGTGTGTGTGTGTGTGTGTGTGTGTGTGTGAGTGTGAGTATGGAGAGAGAAAGAGACAGACACACAGAGAGACAAATTGACGGAGGCAGAGACAGATTTAAAGTCAGATTGATCCTAAACACAAGGGTAGAAAGAGAATAATACATTTTCCGATATTTTGAGGATTGCAGCTTAGATACGGGAACAGAAAGACCCTTAGTTTTAACATCATAACAACGATTTCTAGACAACCTCTTTTCTCTCAGCAGGGATCATCTGAAGCACCTTGCTATTGAAGACTCTTTAATGGAAAGTACTAAGTACTAAATGGTTGAATCTAAATAGAATAGGTCCTTTATCGATTTCTTTTCGATTTCCTCATCGAAATTACGATGGGCGTCAAAAGCGCCTCTGTTGGTGTAATTTTTAGCTCCTTAGCGAGGTAGGTCAATACGAGTAAGATCAAGTGTCGGCATGATCTCATAATTCCAGCCTTGTGCCTAACTTAAGCCAACCTTAAAATAACTATAGAATCTCGCCAGCGAGGAAGTGACAGCAAGACATGTGGAATATTTAACAGAGAGACTGAGTCTTAGTTCAACGCTTACGTCTTAAAAACGGAAAAGGCAGCTAAGCAAAAGAAAACAAACATTCACCAAAAACATAGAAAAGGAAGTAAGTCCAACCCAATGTCAATTTCTATGATGATTTATTTAACTCAGGTGAATAGGTTCAGGCAAAGGAATTAGTTTCTCCTGGACAGTTGGTGAGTCAGAAACTGTGTTTAGAAATGGTGCGAAGATTGGGTGAGAAAAAAAAAGATAGGGAAAAACAAAACAAAACAAAACAAAACTAAAAACAACAAGGGAAAGCGTGGTGATAAGATCCTTCGCAACAAATACGCCTCGCTAACGCGGCCTTAAGCGTCTTACAGCTTCTGGACAAAAATGACATGCCGCTTACCCCAGCATCCATACCATTAAACTAAACTCACTCTATGTGACATCGTTGCTCTTTCGTATGAAAGGAGAAATAAAATATATTGCATCGTCGACGATGTGAGAGGCAAAACCATGGAGATTTGAATAAACCAACTCTGACTAGGTCCATAAATGCTCACTCAATGACTAAAAATACGGTCAGAAGAATGAACAAAATTATGAGAAACAAAAATTTGAAAATAAAAGCAGTATCGCATTATAAAACATAATAAACATCTTTTGGAATATATATATATATATATATATATATATATATATATATATATATATATATATATATATATATTAATGATATCAATAGTGGTACAAAATCAATGGTATTAGTATTACTATTAATATTTTTAGTGAGAAATAATAATAATAATAATAATAATAATAATAATAATAATTGATGCGTTTGGAACAGTAAAAAAAGGATTACTAAAGGGACTTGGAAGTTGGCGGACGAGTGGAGACCATCCAAACGACAGCATGATTGAGAACGGCCAGAATACCAAGAAAAGCCCTGGAGACTTGAGGAGACTTGCTGTCACTCAGACTCCAGTGAAAAACCATCGGCTAACGCTGATGTGAAAAGCTCTAATGAGTGAATAATAATAATAATAATAATAATAATAATAATAATAATAATAATAATAGAGTAAATCAAAAGAGAGTGAAAGAAGGATAAATACCTCGACCTTACAAGGGAACGGAAAAAAAATTGAAGCAATGACGTTTTTACCAATTATAATTGGTGCCCTCATCAAAGGAAAAGCATCAAAGGATTAATAAAGGCACTGGAGTATCTGTAAAGAAGAGGAGGAGCGGAGAACATTCATGCTGCTGCATTATTGATATCGGCAAGAATACTAAGAAATGTCTAGAAGACTTGCTGTCACTGAGGTTGGATACTCTTTCGAGTAGCCAGCTGAAAAAATATAATGACCAAGTGACGGTTTATTGAGTTTTTTCAACCACACACACACACACACACGCACGCACGCACACACACACACGCACACACACACACACACACACACACACACATATATATATATATATATATATATATATATGAATTTTATTTTTCAAATATTTAAATACATTATTATATTCACAATATTTTCAAATAGAAATACGATAATAGTAAAAACTCATTAAAACTCATGACTCTAAGTTTCACGTTGCGGATTGTCTTATATTTTGACCAACAACAGCAAAAGTGAGTTACCAGTTATTATTTGGATTCTATTATTATACCATTGTATCATTGAAAATATCGTAACATTAGTCTGCATTGATGTACATGGGGTGGGGACAGCTGAAATTCTACAGATTTTGAAGAGCATATCTATATATATGTATATATATATATATATATGTATAAGAACTCAAGTTTTAGGGGTTTTTTGACGGGGGCGGGGTTTTACTTTTGTTGGTTTTGAAATCAAGGTGTCGGTCATTACATATCCAACCGAATTGTGCAATGTAAATTTTGTTACCTACGTCAAATGAAATTGTTGATATCTCACCATCTTATTATAACGTATTTGAACGGTTCATTGGAATTTGAATAAATAAATAAATTAAGCAGACAGTAGACCCTTGATAACAAGGTGGATGTAGTTGTTGCGGTTAAGAATGACTAAATGAAACTGGAGGTCCGAAATCTTCTGTGCATGCATGGTGTGAGAGGATGGGATGTTTCTACTCTCGACACGACTGGCGGAAGTTAGGGGACAACTTGTGTCCCTATGGAGTGTCGATGGCAGGATGCAATAAAGTGAAGACGTCAGTAGAACGCACACGAAGATGTAAGGGACGAAACTTTACGAGCCCTAATTTGTGGTAGGGCATTAGACTAAGTGACCTGGAAAAAAATCGAGGTCTGTGTCTGCTCATGTGTTTTCTCTCAGGGCTATGTTGCTTATTTTTGTCTAGCTGACGTTCGTCTCATGCTTTTATACATTTTTTTTATTTCTCACAGCGAATGCTAGCTACGAAGTACGGAATAACATTTTGGTGTACGTTTAACAGAGTTTAGCATTCGTCAACTTGTTACATAGCTTAGGTTTTATTATTAGTTGAAAACCACTACTACCATTACTACTGCTACTACTACTACAACTACTTCTTCTACTACTACTACTACTACTACTACTACTACTACTACTACTACTACTAATAATAATAATAATAATAATAATTGGTCTTGTCGGCAGGAGCTGCAGAATAAACCGACTGCATCTTTGCTGAGGTGTAATACTTCCCCAATGACTGTCCTGGATATGACAGTAAACAATATGATGGTGAAGCTCCAGGAATGCTGGAGCTTCGGGGAATGCAGAGAACCCCATTATTGACATCGTTCATTGTTCGGCTTTAACCCAGAGTGGTTGCACCAGATAGGGTCGTGCCCATGAGCCAAATAGATCTAAACATTTTAACTGAATTACTTAAAATAGAACTTTTTTTTACATTTAAACTCTGTACTTATGATATAATGAGTGGTTTGAAATATAATATATAATCTACAATGGTTGATATGTCATAAAACCAAACCAGTCTAATAATAATAAAGTCCATGAACCAATCAAAATTCATTATAAAGAATTAAATGCATTAATTCTCTGTGATTTTGAGATACAAACAGAAAACTTAATCCAGGCCAGAAGATCAGACCTAATGTTAATTAATAAAGAGTTGAACTAGCCGTAAAGTAGAACTTTCCATCGTTGCTGAGCACAGAGTGAAAATCAAAGAAAACTAAAAGAGAGACAAGTACTTTGACCTTATCAGAGGGAAAACATGTAACATGATGGATACTGATTGTGATACTAGCACGTTTGAAATGATCGTCAAATAATTTGAAAGGAGGCTGCAAGAGTTTGAAATTAGAGGATTACTTGAGACCACAGGAACTAGAAACTGTTTAGATGTGGCCAGACTACTGAGAAGAGTCCTGGAGGCCAGTGGAGATTCACTGTGGCTTAGATTCCAGTGAGAGATCATCAGGTATTTCTGGCTTGAAGAGGATGTCGTAGTGAGGGTAATGGCTCTAGCGATGGACTGCAGAATCGTAGTAAGCGAGTTCGAACTCCAGTCGCCCTATTACATTCACTTTCGGGCAAATACCCTTGGGAAAGGTATGAACCCTCTTATCCTCTCAGCTATGAATTGAATAGTACCACTACTGTTCTTCTAGGGGAATGGCTCTGGCATTAAATAACCTACAAGGGTTGATATGCCATTAAACAATGAAACCTAACTAAATCTGGCTTGAATGACTCACTAAGCGTAAAATCTTTATAATAAGAAGATAGACAAAGTGTTAATTAACAAAGAAACATACCTTGTCATCGTAGATTTTCCTTTTTTAGTGGATCCAGCAATAAGATATTAATGATAATACTTGTGTGAATGCAATATTCCTGGGATTCGAAGAGTATATAAAAAAAAACGGCATTTGTATTCCAGCATACAGTTTCCAAAATATTAACATAATTAGAAAAAAAAAAGGATCGGAAAAAATCGAAACCTAGACTTGGTATAAATGATAAAGAAAACTATACATGGTCAACCTAGGCATGGTTACTTAGGGAAAAGCAAAAGAAAATAAGTAAATGTTTGTTAATAATTGTACAATACTATCGTCATCATCATGTGCCGCCAGCACGGATATCCTTGACCCTCTCTAGCGGCTTTTCCTATAGTTCATCGCTTCTGGCAGGTCCTCAGGGCTATTCCCTGTATCCTAACAGAGCTGGTGTATGTAGGTTCGAGCTGGTGGTCCTTTTCTTCTCGGCCATATGAGTGGGTCAATAGGAATACAACACTTTTAGCTCGTCCCTGTTTTTCCAGCAGTGTCCTACATATCTAGTTCGTCTAACGTGGATAGTTTTCGTGATGGGAGTTAGGTGGCCGTATTGTTGGTGCTTTGTGGGGTTTTGCATGCAGGACTTGTGTTATATTGCTCGCTTGTGTAGTTTTCGTCTAGCTTTTTCTCTAGCCTTTTAGTTAGCGTCCATGTAGTGAATCCATATCGCAGTATTGAGACGATTGCTGCTTGGAAGAAACTGCTTTTCATTTTATTGGTCAGGTATAACTTCCATATGACCGATAGCCTATTGATAGCTGTCCATGCCTTCGTTAGCCGCGAGTCGATGTCTTTTTCGGTTGATGAGACACTGCTTCCTAGGTAGGTGAACTTGTCTACTAGTTTCAGAGAGCTACCGGTTAGTGTGGAAATGTCGCCTGATTGATTAAAGCCCATTTATACCGTTTTGTGTGCATTGACAACCCTACAAAATGATACCATATACCATAATTTCTAAACAGACATTGATACTGTGCAAAAGAATAAAAAGTGTAGGTTATACATTGACTACATAAAAAAGGCCAAAGAAAGACTAATTACAGCGACCAGAAAATACAAGGTCAGCACAGAGAATAACAACTAGTAAAAGTTGAAAATAGAAATGTGAAGAAAAATAAATTCATGATATATTTCAAGCAACATCTTGGTGGAATCTCATACCAGAAGACTTAGACATCGTTAATAAATGAAAACCTTAAAAGAGAAATTAAATCTCTTTAAATAGCAGCAAAAATAATGCAATAAAGACAAACTATGTTAAAGCCAAAATATATAATATGCAACAAAATAGCAAATATATGTTATATGGTGATAGGTATGAAACGATCATATAATAAGCAAATGAAGAAAATTGCCGCTAAACGAGTACAAGACAAGGAATTCTGGGGTGGGGAAGGTGATTCACCGGGAAATGTGCTTGAAATTAAAATTTGACCAAACGAATACATGGTATATGCACAACCCAGAATCCATTCTGGAGAAAGAGACGTATATTTTACCTGGGGTGTTGAAATAAAAGCAGATCACGTATTCTAATCTGGGAAACCAGGCCTAGTGATAGTCACCAAAAAAAAAGAGAATCTACCGAATAGTGGATCTTGTCAGCCCAGCTGTTCACAGCATAAAACTTAAAGAAAATGAAAAGAAAGATAAATACCTGGACCTTGTTCGAGAACTGAAAAAAATGAAACATGAAAAGAGACAGTGATACCATTTGTAACTGATGCACTAAGTACAGTAACAAAAGAATAGATACAAGGGCTGGAGGACTTGGAAATAAGAGGGTTGCGATCGGCCTGAATACTAAGAAGTGTCCTGGAGATTTGCTGTCACTGAGCCTCTTGAAGAAAACCATCCGCTAATGCAAGTGTAAAAAAACTCTCAAATGAGTAAAATAATAATATGAGGGTAAGGCAAAAAGAATTGAGACAGAAGACAAAAACGTAATTTATTAAAACAAGAATAACAAGAATTGTTTTTTTTTTTCTGGAATTATTCAACTGATCGATCAGTAAAAGTCTTAATACAATTTGTCCTTCTTCTTAACCGACCTCAGAGGAATTCATCACAGGACGATTTACAACATGTCAAAATGACAATTTTCTCTTCATCTAGGGAGTCAAACAACGTTCTTTTGAAATGTTCCACGCCTTTGTGGGAATGAAAGAAGTCTGACGGAGCAAGATCTAAACTGTAAGATGGATGAGATAATCACGTCGAATAAAATTCTCGTAGGACCATGCTCGCTAACCTCGAAAATATGCAGGTGTGCTGAAGTTAAAAAATATTATCGGCTTAATTTTCTTGGCCGTTATCACACAAATGCATTTTTCCCTTTCTTTTTTAATGGCTTCATACGAATCCTTGATCGTCATCTATTCTCCTGATTATGTGATTGAATCCAGTAAAAACACAACAGTCGTCTTCACATTCTGACCAGATATCTTTGGCTTGAATTCATTGGTGCACTAGATACCCAGGGAAATTTCTCTTTTAATCACTCTTTCTCTCAAAATCGATACTAAAAGATGTCGGTGGTTCCCTTTACAGTGTCTCAATGATACTCATCCCACAGTCAAACACACATGGCATATCATTTTACAGTAGTCTTAAAATTTTCTGAAATTGAAAAATTAGATGCGAAAACGAATGATAATTATCTTGTCGCCAGGAATTTGAATGTGACATATATATATATATATATATATATAGTCAAAGTCAGTTGCGCAATACAAATCAAAAAATCTATATAGAAAAGAATGGATATATCATTTTATTATGTAATAGAATTATAATTGATAAAATGAATTATGAGGCGACTTTTGACTGATTCTTTACACAGGAAAAAAACTGTTGGTAAATAAGAAATAGGCTACTGAACAATCATGGAATGCGATTTCAAAGGAGAACTAATTATGTAGTCAGAGTAAAAAAAAATCCTGCAGTGTTTCAAAGTTATGTCTGAATTTTTTCCTGCCTATACATGGTGAGTTACTGCACATTATTAATGATAGCTTAAAAGATCTCATGGTGTTTTTCTTGCGTGTACCTGTGTTGAACAAAGACAGACTTATGTGGATAATGCTCCCATTGAGGGTATAATATTTATCAAATGATCACCATTTGTGGAATCGAGTGCATGAGCTAATATATATATATATATATATATATATATATATTAGGAATTGTCGTTTTTTTTTGTTTTTTTAATAAGCAACAAACACTATCGTTGATTGTGCACATAAAACAAAATCTGGATAGAGTAGACATACAGACAACGATATTATGTGACACGACGTGTGGTAGAGTACTTAATTAATATGCAAAAAAAAGATCCTTAAAATAAGTATATTTTTGGTCAAGGCTTATATTATCTTAAAAGCTGGTTGATCGTTCCTAAATGTCAGTTAAGTGCGAGAGAATCGTCTTTGATTTTAAACGTTATCAATTTTTTTTCGGTTGTCAACTGAAACTTCATCAACCATGATGATGAAACGGGTCATTTAGTAACATATATTTTTCTAATCCTCATATTGATGGTCAATATCAAAAGGGAGGTTTGATTTTGCCCACCCTAAATAAAGGTGATTTGGGCATGCCACATCCAGTCAGGTGAGGCTTAGAATATTTTTTGTTCAACCCCATTGCTCTAAACCTGTTGCCATTGGTCAAATCATCTAAAAAGGGTTTTCCTTATACCTGTAAGATATATTCCTGAACTAGGATTGGCTGACCAATAGGAACATGACTCCTAAGTGTCTCTTGATGGACAACACATCAAAAACCATTTTTAGTTCGGATATTAATCAATAAAAATGGGATAACTAAACGAATCCTCAGAGAGGATAAAAAAAAGGGATCAAGAAAAAACTCAAGACTGCCAAAGAAGCATCTCTTCTATTCCAGACCTGAAGTACCCCGAACAACCTTAAGACGTTACAAAATTTCATAGTCGAAGACATTAGAGACGTTAGTGTTACTGTAACCGTACCTCATCGTCACCCTTTTTCTCAAATTATTCTTTCTTCCTCTGTTTGCCAGGAAAGCAAACATCGTTTGTTTGTTACTTATTGTCTCACAAACGCGTTTCAATAGAAACAATTTGTTGTTCTTAAACAACGGGTTTTCTCTATTCTTTGAGTTGCTAGACAATCTAGCCAGTTATATTTCCTGATCGTCAGGGGAAGATCCTGCTGAATTGTGTCAACCCTACTCAGTGGATCTTTCAAACACAACGTGGGCACGGAAGGATTTGACAAAGCAAACAGCTGGAAGCTAATGTTATAGTCACGAACACAATAGCCACAACAAGTATTGTGACTAGTAGTCACAACACACTGGGTTCCGTGACTACAATAGGACCACACAACGATATCAGAGGAGAAACATTTTTTCGACTGTGAGATCATCAGACTAGGTCACGAAATGAATTAAGTGTCGCTTTTCAGTCTTCGACTTTGTATATATATATATATATATATATATATACATATATATATATATGAATTCGTGTTCATTCGTGCTATTATGAATAGATTTAAGCGTAATAGTCATGTAATTATGTGTCTTTAAATCATTTATTCTTTTCGAAATTTCTTCATAAATGTAATTTGTCTTATTCTGTCAGTTACCGTAGAATTTATGAACGCTAAAATATCCAACCCTTTTTTTAAATCCGCCATCATGATCACCTATGACATATTGATCTTTGTCTCTTTTTATGAATATCATATTCAATCTTTGTGTTTATTGTATATTTTGATGAATTTTACGTTCCCTTTTGAAGGCTTTTCCCTGGTTTTCCGTGCACAAACCTGTCACTTCGGGGCTTTTGGTTTCTGTGAGTTGCATCAGAATGCAAGAAGTTGCAATGACACCAGAGGCATACAAATCTCTTTGCTGAGTGTTGTCAAGTTCTGGAATAGAATTAGGGTTTGAAAATATATTCTAGACTCAGAATATTTGTCGTACGTATGGCTTTCTAAATAATCATACAATTCTTTTCCTTTCATGCATATGATCTTTGAATACATTTATATCGATATGTAACAGCATAAAAGAAGTCGTGAACTCTTAAAAAAGGTTTCCACGTTACCGTGTTATAAGAGAATGATCTAGCTCTCTCTCACTCTCTCTCTTTGACCATTTCTCTCTCTCTCTCTATCTCTCTTTATATATATATATATATATATATATATATATATATATATATATATATATATATTCAGATTTATTAAGAAAACGGCGTTCAACCACAAAAAGTAAAAAGTATTGTGGGATAAGTCTCATCATTAATATGATGCCCGTGGTGTAGTCGTTATCACCGTAGGAAATGAACACGGCGATACGAGTTCAAATCCTGGACGATACTGATTGCATTCCACATAGCACTAATACCCTTGGGAAAGGTATGAATCCAATTATTCTCCCTCCAGCTATGGGTAAATAGTAGGGCAAACTAGGTTCTTCAGCCTTGGTGAGGCAACTAGTCTAGGAGAAGGAAAACTCTGAATTCAAACCTGTTAAATTCCGCTTAAAAAAATTGAACTTGTGTCTTCTCCTGCCCGAGCGGAGGGGTTGGGTAAATATTATATATATATATATATATATATATATATATATATATATATATATATATATATATATATCCACATTTATTAATAAAACAGCGTTTAACTACAAAAAGAAAAAAAGTATTGTGGGATAAGTCTCATCATTAATATGAAAATATTAACTTTACATTTTATTTAATAACATGGTCACTTTTTAAATTGGTTATTTTAATATGTAATGTTATTAGTTTAAGCGCTGATCGGAAAAAATATCCCTTTCTTTATCAAATCGCATGACAACCTACAAAGAAAAAAAGGTTCAGGCAGTAAAAGGACGTAGCATGAGTGAAGCATGTTCACGTTGGATACTTTATCAGCAAAGAAACTGACTTCATACTATATGCTAAACAGGAAGAGAAATCCTAATTTACGCATGCATTCAAACACTGATACATACACATACTGTCACACAAACATATTTATGCATGTGTGTGTGTGCGTGTTTGTGTGTATGTGTGCGTGTTTGTATATATATATATATATATATATATATATATATATGTATACCAACCTAAACAGTAAGAGGCACAGACATACAAACACACACACACACACACACACACACACACACACACACACACACACACACACACACACACACACATACACACACATATATATATATCTATATCGAGAGAGATATATTTGTATGTGTGTGTGTGTCGGAGAAAGAGAGAGATTGTGTGTGTGTGTGTGTGTGTGTGTGCGTGTGTGTGTGTGTGTGTGTGACTTATTCCTGTAAGTAAATATCAATATTATGCTTTAAAAGGCAGTTAACAGGAACATCTGACTATCAGACCAAGATAATTATCGGAATTTGCAAGATTATCGAATACTTTTGAATATTGTGAATTACGTAGGGTTTAAATATTACAGGGAATCTCGATATATTCACTATTAATGCAAAATCAATCAAATCTGAACATACTTTTGATACAACTAAATATATATGAACGTTCTCACCCATAGTATCAGAGACACGAGAAATACATTATCGTCCTGCGTTTTCTGTTATAAATGATTGAAGATTGAATTATTCATCGGAAACTTCTGTCACGTACGCCTTACAATTTCACAGCTGGTCCCATTTACACAAATCTTAACACTACGGCAGAAATAATTTCATAGAATCATGCTTCATATTAATAAAACCCAATTCAGTTTGAGAAATAGGGCGAGTATTCAGACAAATTACGATTAGCAATGAACAGAACTGCTCATATTGATGTCAAAATTTGGTTCTATTGCTCAAAGACTGATTGAATCCAGAGAAAAACGGTTAGATCTCAAACCAAAGAATTCAATAGGGCTAAGTTGCGTTGGAAGTGAATATGGGAAAGATAATCAATAGTTTCCATTTATGATGTATATAATTTTACCATTTGTCATTCCAATGAAATAATACTTGAAGAATCATTTCATGTTTCATAAATTCTATCTGAAATATTTGAGAGAGTAAAAGAGAAGTAAATACCAATTTTTCCTCTTTATTATCATTTACTTTGACAAGCAATGTATTTCTTTAATTTTCCTTCTTGTAGATTGACGGCACAATTTAGCAGAGATTAGAAAACAACTACAAATCAAAAGAAGGAATGTATTATTAATTGATTAATAATAATAATAATAATAATAATAATAATAATATCTCACACGACAAAACCTGTACCTGGCTAAGAAAAGGAAACTTTGAGAGAGACTCAGAATCGCTCCTGATAGCAGCACAAAACAACGCCGTAAGAACCGATCATATCAAAGCGAGAATAGATAAGACGCAACAAATTAGTAAATGTACACTACATGGTGACTGAGACGAAACCATCAATCACATAATAATAAGCGAATGCAGCAAATTAGCGCAGAAGGAATATAAGACTAGGCTCGAGTAGGTCGGTATGGTGAACCACTGGCAGATGTGCAAGAAATGTAGATTTGACCATTCAAACAAATGGTATATGCACAACCCAGCACCTGTCCTTGGAAATAACACACATAAACTCTTATTGGATTTTGACATACACACGGATCACATAATCTTGGCTAAAAGACCAGACCTAATAATTATCAACAAAAAAAGAACTTACAAAATTGTCAGCTATGCTGTCCTGGCTGACCACACAATAAAACTGCAAGAATGTGAAAATAAGAATAAGTACTTCGACCTTGCTAGGGAATTGAAAAGACTATGGAACATGCAGGTGACAATTATACCAATTGTAATTGGTGCTTTTGGTGCAGTAACTAAAGTATTATTAAAGAAACTGATGGACTGGAAATAGGTGGAATTGTGGACACCATCAAAACGACAACATTATTGTGAATGGCCAGAATACTGAGAAGAGTCGTGGAGACTTGCTGTCCCTAAAACTCCAGTAAAAGATCATCAGCTAACGCTAATGTGAAAAATAATAAGTAAAGAGTAAAATAATAATAATATTGATAATGATAATAAGTGGACCAGAGAATAACTTAAACAAATGGATCAAAGAACAAGAAAACTAATGACCATACATAAAACATTACACCCCAGAGACGACGTTGACAGACTATATGTATCTAGAAAAGAGGGCGGAAGAGGACTTGCCAGGACACCGTTGACGCATCCATACAACGGCTCGAATACTACACTGAAAAACACGAACGAGGACTGATTACAACCATCAGAAACGATACGGACAACACGATAGACGAAAGAATGACAACAACTAGGAAACAAAAATGGGACGAAAAACAACTCTATGGCTGCTTTCAACGTCTAATAAACAACATCTCACACCAGAAAACCTGGACCTAGCTAAGAAAAGGAAAATTTAAGGGAGAAACGGAATCAGTTCTAATAGCAGCACAGGACAACGCCATAAGAACCAATCATATCAAAGCGAGAATAGATAAGACGCAACAAAACAGTTAATGTAGGCTATGCAGTGACAGAGACGAAACGATCAATCACATAATAAGCGAATGCAGCAAATTAGCACAGAATTAGTATAAAGCGAGACACGATTGGGTCCGCAAGGTGATCCACGGGAAAATGTGCAGGAAATTTCAGTATGACCATACAGACAAACGGTATATGCACAACCCATCACCTGTCCTAGAAAATGACACGCATGAACTCCTAGGGGACTTTAACATACAAACGGATCACCTAATACCAGCCAGAAGACAAGGCCTTATATTAATCCACAAAAAAAGAGAATTTGAAAAATTGTCAACTTTGCTGTCCCGGCGGATCACAAAGTAAATAAGTACTTCGACCTTGCTAGAGAATTGAAAAAGCTGTGGAACGTGAAAGTAACGATTGTGCCAATTGTGTTTGGTGCGTTGGGCACAATAACAAAAGGTCTATTAAAGGGCCTGGAGGACTTGGAATTTGGTGGACGGGTAGAGACTTTCCAAATTACTAAGAACGGCCAGAATCCTGAGACGAGTCCTGGAGACTTGAGGAGACTTGCTGTCACTCAAACTCCAGTGAAAAAACATCAGCTAACGGTGATGTGAAAAACTCTAAAGGAGTAAATAATAATAATAATAATAATAATAATAATAATAATAATAATAATAATAATAATAAGAAGAAGAAGAAGAAGAAGAAGAAGAAGAAGAAGAAGAAGAAGAAGAAGAAGAAGAAGAAGAAAGCGGACGCAAGAAATTTGATCAGAAAGAAGTTAAGAAAGAATTTAAGCCAAGACACGACTGGGTGGTCAAAATGATCCAGTGGGAACTGTGCAAAAAATGAATTTTACAATACGAACAAATTGTATATGTACAACCAAGAATATGTCCTTGAGAATGAGACACAAACCCTTCTGGGACTAACATCTGAGTAAAATTGAAAGAAAACGAAGAGAATGATAAATACGTACACCTTGCAAGGGAATTGAAAAGATGTAGAACATAAAAATGATAATTATTGCTCTTGGTACAGTCTCCAGAAGATTGGTAAAAGGACTAGAGGACTTGGAAATCAGAGGTCACACGTTAGTAGTTTGAAGATGGCATATTCTTTCACTATCTTTTCTTGGTGTTTGTCTTTGATTATCTTTTGTGTTCTTGACTGATACACAATTAACTTTTTGCAATGACATATCAGTTAATCTAATGATAACATGGATTTCTTTTATAGTCCTTAACCACTATATCTAGTACATTTCTCTTTATTTTTCTATTACAAAGTCCCAGAAATTAATAACTTCTTTGGTTCCTATTATTTGTTTTGTTTAGTGAGAGTACAAGTCAAATAAAGGTGTGATTTTTAAAGCTATATGAAGACATTTGACATTTTCAAGTTATTTGTTATGTAATTTTGTTCCGGAAAAAATAATTTAAATTTTTTTTTAAAAGGGGGACAGCATATTGCAATATTTCTTATTAGCATATATTGGATCAAAGAAAATACGTTTGATAAATATTATATTTTACAGTTTCGATGATATACACCTTGTGATAAAAAAAAAGTTAAATCACCCCTGTATTTTCACTAATTAATTGGTTTGGTTTGGTTTGGTTTCTTTGCTTTAATGGCATATCAACTCTTTTTAGGTTATTTAATGCCAAAGCCATTTTCCTTGAAGAACAATAGTGGTACTATTTAAACCATAGCTGGGAGGATAAGGGGGTTAATACGTTTCCCAAGGGTATTTGCCCCAAAGTGAACGTAATAGCGCGACTGGAGTACGAAGTCGCGTATTACGATTCTGTAGTCCATAGCTTTAACCATTACACCACGAGGACACCGCCACTAATTTATAGGCTAGGAATTAAATATTCCGTCGGATTATATTGGAGTTCCATATTGATACAAAATAAATCCAATCTGCTTTTGTCGTTTCCAAGCACTTTACTTTGGTAAAAAAGTAAAATTGGTGACCGTAGTCGAGGGCGAACAGAAGGGTCCATTTTCAAAAGCTACTACACCGAGTTGTAGGAGAGGGCTCTACTCCTATCCCTGGATTGTTCCACTTTACCCTTGATAGTACCTTATATCGATGAGTGTTAAGCAAGGAAGTATCGAGTACCATTTTTGAAGTCTTTGGTATGACGTGAATTTAGATTGAACCCAGGTCTCCCAGACCATTGGCGAACACTCTACCCACTAAGCCAATAAGCTGGTAAATGTTAATTATGTAAAATTCACAGTATTTGCAATTATCCGCAATGATATAAGAAAATGTATTTTAACAAAATTTATTGAAAGCATAAACGCTATAAATATTCAATTTTTAAAAATTTTTATCTTATTTATCAATAATTAAAGTTTAATGCAAATACAAGTTGATTAATATCAATATAATTTGTGATAGATATTTAAGCGTCGTATTTGCTTTTACTATTTATATAAAGTCTGTCACCGAATGTTTAAGCTTTAAAACCTAACAAAATAAAATAAATTAAAACTTTATATATCAAAATAGAAATAATAAGAGAGAGAGAGAGAGAGAGAGAGAGAGAGAAATAAATCTTTCTGATAATGCAATTCCAAAATGCGGTGTCGTTTATTTTGATAAAAAAAGAAAACATTTAAAAGATAGAATAAGTAAATATGAATTAAAATATACATAAACAATGGGAAAGACGGGAATTGTTCAACAAAACAAAAAAAAAACGAAAAAAAAAAAACTAAACATGACTGAAAATCTGAAATTTAGCTCACATAAAAATAATTAAATAACAAATAACATTTGGTGCTTATTTAGTAGAATACCATTAACAGAACCCAATATTCAAAGTAAATTATTAAAATAAAGCACATGATCTAAACAGATGAGGTTGTGATGAAATTTAAGACGTAAAAAATGTTAATCTTCATAACATTTATTTCCTTTACTTCCACTGAGTTCATGTACAGATGGTTAAATATATATATATATATATATATATATATATATATATATATACGAGGATTATTACTCACATACAAATCTCTCTCTCTCTCTCTCTCTCTCTCTCTCTCTCTCGATATATATATATATATATATATATATATATATATATATATATATATATACGAGGATCATTAAATAAGTTTCCTGACTTTTTTTTTTGTGTGGGCACTTTTATTGACAGTATACACATGAAACTCTAGTTACCTTCGAAGTAATCTCCACCAGCTGCAATGCACTTGGTGTACCGTTCCAACAACTTCTGGAAGGCCCTACGGAAGTCCTCTTGTGTGAGCGTGTCAATGACCTTCGTCACAGCCTCTTTCATCTCCTTACTTGTCTCATTCCAGACTTTCTTCGTACAGGCATTAAAAATTTCGTAGACCCTTGAAAATTCGTTGTGTTATTGGTATACATCTTATGAGATGACTAACCCTTTTTTATGTTTTCAGGTTCAAATAAACAGCTACAGCAGGAATTGGAATACACTCTACTAAAGCCTGATTGTCAGAGCTGGTGAAAAAATGCCACAGAAACGTATGGAATGCTTCAGACTGCTTTTGGAGATTCTAACATGAATCGAGCATCAGTTTTTGAGTGGTATAAGAGATTCAAGGAAGGCAGGGAGTCTGTGAGGGATGATGAGAGGTGTGGGAAGAGTAAGGAAGTCAATACACCAAAGTTGATAAGCCAAAGGTTTAGGGTTAGGGTTCTGCGGCATCCGTTTTGTTCTTTCGGTAAAAATTTCTGAGGCATATGAACGAATAATAGGTATAAGTTCTTACATAGAAATGATGGACGATATACGTATTACAAACGTAAAGAAACACCCGTCTTCGATTCCTTCATCCCGCTCGTAACCTCCTTCCACAGATTTCTGAAGTCAATTGCCCATCTGTGCCTCTGAATTCTTAACAATGAACTGCCCTCAAACTGTTCAATTTGAATAATTTTGTTTATATAATACTCTTAATTACCACTTTATCTTATGATGTAAGAAGACGTGTCGCTAATATTCCAGTGTGACGTCATCACCTAAGTCAGCCAACAGTCGTCAATTTTGTTTACTTTCGAATATAGGGTTTTCTCGTAGATTTCCAAACAAATCTCCAATATTTCACCCCAAGTGATTTTTAAAACAACCAGTCAACTTCATAATCTGCTGACGCGTATAACAAGTCCACCATATGATCTTTGCATGCAATCTACTCTTTACTTAAAAACTTCTGCTAACTTACAATCTATCACCATAAATAAAATATTCACGTAATATAATTAATTATTATCCTTAATTATATTTGATTGGCAATATAAATCCAGTATCAATAGGAAAAGATCTGTTTGAATATTTCAAGTAACAAACAAGTGATATTGCACATGAGAAGACATTGAAAATAACTAAGAAGTTCAAATCTACTGGGGGAAATGGATCTCTTTTTGTAGCTGCATAAAACAAAGCCATAAGAATCAATCATTTTAAAAAGCGGAAACTCATAAGACACAACAGAATTGCAAGTGAAGGTTTTTTGAAGAAAAAGATGAAACAGTTACTCACATAGAAAATGAATGTAGCCAGCTGGCTCAAAATTAGTACCAGGTTAGCCCCAGCTGAGTGGGTAAGGTGATCCACTGGGTACTGTGAAATAGGGTGGTATATGCGCTGATTAAAATTTGTCAGGGTATAAGTATTCTCTGTTATTTTGATATACAAACGGATCTCCTTATTCTAGTCACTGTAACGTTATTAAACTGCTCATAGAAAATTGAAACAGAATAAATAGACGAAGAAAGAAAAAAAATAGACAGTGTCCGAATGGCCAGGCCAGAGCACTTGTGGTAATTAAAAATTACCATGGAAAACTAGAGTTATGAAGATTCTGAACGCATTTGCGGAGCGAGCTGAAGCAGACATTCCTATCGTCTACACAAGGTTGACTGGAGGAGACGCCTCATGTTTTTGGTAGTAACGGCGAGATGTAACAATGGAAGACATACAGTTGAATACGAACCACGAAGACGTAAGCACATGAAAATGTACCATCCCCAGTTTAGGAGCCTCACTCCAATGGGGGACAAGCACCCAGCGGACAAGCATGTTAGAACCAAGAAAAAATAAAGTTCTGTCTCTATTCTCTTTTTCTCGCCGGGATATGTTGCTTATCTTTGTCTAGGTAACACAGTCGTCTCAGTTTCTATACTTTATTTCTTTATTTCTTTCTACCGGCAGCTACGTACAAGTGGTAGTAGTAAATAAATATTTGGGTGGTTAACAGAGATTCTTGCTTTCGTCAGCTTTTACCGCGCTAGGTTCTATATTCTCTTTGGTACCATTACGCTTCAGACAGGAGACCACACGAAGTTCCAATTTACATTAAAAAAAAGAACTTACCATCTTGTGAATTTTGTTCTCAAAGAAAGTGGAAAAAGAGACAAGTACTTGGACCTTCCTAGAGAACTAATAAATCTTTTGAACATAAGAGTGATACCGATAATTATTGTTGGCTGTGGGCATGGAACGGTCCCCAAGAGTTAGTAAAGGGGACTGGAAGAATTGGCACTCAGACGAAAAATTAAAAAAAATAATCCTGACTACAGCAGTGGAGTGAACAGCCCGGATACTCAGACGAGTTCTGGAGAACAGAAGAGACTTACCATCATTTAGACAGCAATGAAAGCCCACCAGGTATTGATCACGTGAAATATTCAAAAAGAATAGAAAACCATAACTACTACTGCTACTACTACTAATAATACTAATAATAATAATAAGTATGTCGACTTTGCAAGGGAATTGAAAACACTGTGGAACATGCAGGGGACAATTACAACCAATTGTAATTGGTGCGTTTGGAACAATAACTAAAGGATTGCTAAAGGGACTAGAGGACTTGGAAGTTGACGGACGAGTAGAGACCGTCCAAACGACAGCATTGTTTAGAGCGGCCAGAATACTAAGAAGAGTCCTGGAGACTTAATGAGACTTGCTGTCACTCAGACTCCAGTGAAAAACCATCGGCTAACGCTGATGTGAAAAGCTCTAATGAGTGAATAATAATAATTTTAATTATAATAGACTATGTATGTCAAGAATAGGAAGAAGAGGACTGTCCAACTTCGAAATTGGCGTGGATGCATCTATACAAAAGCTGGAAGACTATATAAAAAAGCAAAAAAAGATTAAATGCAATGGCCATGAATAGCATTGTCAATATAACGATCAACAGAACAACAATACCTAAGAAGCAGAAATGCAAAACAAAAAAAAACAACTGCATGGATATTTCAAGCGAAAAACTGACGAAATCTCACACTAGGAGACTTAAAAATGGTTAAAAAAGGTAAACTTTCAAATAGAACCTAAAGAGGAGTACAACTGTATTAAAGCGAACCAACTATGTTAAAGCGAAAACATATAAGATGGAGTAGAATACTTCCAGATAAAAACTAAATAGCAACACCAAACAACGTCATCAGATGCAGTAGAATACAAATGTGGGTTATTTGATGGTAAAGACAGAGAGATTAATTATATAGTAATAATTGAAAATTATATCTGAAAAGAAAACCTCATTGCCTTCTCTCAGGAAACAAAACCGGAGAACAGTAAAGACGGAAACAGAAAAAGTAAACGACTTATTGACAAATGTCCCAATGAACAACATCATTTTGCCTTACTAACACGGTCGTATCTAGTATCATACTCCTTCCGTGCAAGTTTGCTATTTTTCCTTGTTGACCAAATTGAAATTTGACCATACTACCAGCTGGGATTTACACAAAGAAGAATCCGTCATAGAGAATGAGACAATAATCTCCAACATTTCAAGATATAAGCGGATCACGTAATCCCGCCCACAAGACCAGACCATTTAGTACTAAACAAATGAAGATAACGTTCTCAACAATACACCTTACAGTCTCGGTGGACCACATAGTGAATATTAAATACAATGAAAATAGAGGCATGTACTTGGACATTGCCAAAGAACTATAAATGTTATGGAGCATGAAAAAACACAGTGATACCAATTATAATTGGTGCACTCGGAACAGTCCGCAAAAGCTTAGACAGTGGATTGGAATAGGTAGAAATTAGCGGTAATGCAGACCCACCTCTAAATCAAAAAAAAAAATGGTATAGATTCGAACATCTGCCAGCTGAGGAATAGAAGGAATAAATCTTGCTGCCTACTATCTGCTGATTGAATGATGAAAATCAGTCAATAAAAACTTTCTTTAATATAGAATGTATAATGGATTCTATCTCGAGTCTCTCAAAGTAAATCTCTGTCAAATGTTTGTAATTTAAATAAATAAAACGCGATTATTTTTACACTTTTTTTCAGTTTTACTATTCAAGAAAGTATGTGCTAAATTTGTACTTATTTATCTAATTTTTCGTTCTGAGAAAATTCGATATTGTTTGTCTTCACTCCTAGAGGGAAAGGAGAATTGATACATTAACGAGATCATTTGATCACGTACATAAGGGCTGAACAAGTTTCATCTAAAATGAGACCGGTAAAATAGGTAGGAGGAAGTTTATTAGCCATTCTAAAGGTGCTACTTCGATTTGTAATATTCCAATTATTTACGACTATAAAAACAAGAGAAAAATGACGATACAAAAATACCTGCAAATATCTCAGGAGCTAATTGTATAAGAGAGAACTGTAAAAATAACATCACTATGAACTTTAAATGAGTTAAAAATTAACCAATTTGAAATGTATATTTGTGACCATTATACAAGCTCCCTTATCATAGGGGATCTTTGTAACATCCGTGACGAGTACGCAGATAATAAACAACACCTAGGTCTGCTATAGCCACCATATACTACCCATGAACAGTAACAAATTGATACATAATTGAAACCAATTTGAAATGTATATTTGTGACCATTATACAAGCTCCCTTATCATAGGGGATCTTTGTAACATCCGTGACGAGTACGCAGATAAGAAACAACACCTGGGTCTGCTATAGCCACCATATACTACCCATGAACAGTAACAAATTGATACATAATTGAAACCAATTTGAAATGTATATTTGTGACCATTAAAAAAGCTCCCTTATCATAGGGGGTCTTTGTAACATCCGTGACGAGTACGCAGATAATAAACAACACCTGGGTCTGCTATAGCCACCATATACTACCCATGAACAGTAACAAATTGATACATAATTGAAACCAATTTGAAATGTATATTTGTGACCATTAAAAAAGCTCCCTTATCATAGGGGGTCTTTGTAACATCCGTGACGAGTACGCAGATAATAAACAACACCTGGGTCTGCTATAGCCACCATATACTACCTATGAACATTAACAAATTGATACATAACTGAAACCAATTTGAAATGTATATTTGTGACCATTATACAAGCTCCCTTATCATAGGGGATCTTTGTAACATCCGTGACGAGTACGCAGATAATAAACAACACCTGGGTTTGCTAGAGCCACCATATACTACCCATGAACAGTAACAAATTGATACATAATTGAAACCAATTTGAAATGTATATTTGTGACCATTATACAAGCTCCCTTATCATAGGGGATCTTTGTAACATCCATGACGAGTACGCAGATAATAAACAACACCTGGGTCTGCTATAGCCACCATATACTACCCATGAACAGTAACAAATTGATACATAATTGAAACCAATTTGAAATTTATATTTGTGACAATTATACAAGCTCCCTTATCATAGGGGATCTTTGTAACATCCGTGACGAGTACGCAGATAAGAAACAACACCTGGGTCTGCTATAGCCACCATATACTACCCATGAACAGTAAGAAATTGATACATAATTGAAACCAATTTGAAATCTATATTTGTGACCATTATACAAGCTCCCTTATCATAGGGGATCTTTGTAACATCCGTGACGAGTACGCAGATAATAAACAACACCTGGGTCTGCTATAGCCACCATATACTACCCATGAACAGTAACAAATTGATACATAATTGAAACCAATTTGAAATGTATATTTGTGACCATTATACAAGCTCCCTTATCATAGGGGATCTTTGTAACATCCGTGACGAGTACGCAGATAATAAACAACACCTGGGTCTGCTATAGCCACAATATACTACCCATGAACAGTAACAAATTGATACATAATTGAAACCAATTTGAAATGTATATTTGTGACCATTATACAAGCTCCCTTATCATAGGGGATCTTTGTAACATCCGTGACGAGTACGCAGATAATAAACAACACCTGGGTCTGCTATAGCCACCATATACTACCCATGAACAGTAACAAATTGATACATAATTGAAACCAATTTGAAATGTATATTTGTGACCATTATACAAGCTCCCTTATCATAGGGGATCTTTGTAACATCCGTGACGAGTACGCAGATAATAAACAACACCTAGGTCTGCTATAGCCACCATATACTACCCATGAACAGTAACAAATTGATACATAATTGAAACCAATTTGAAATGTATATTTGTGACCATTATACAAGCTCCCTTATCATAGGGGATCTTTGTAACATCCGTGACGAGTACGCAGATAAGAAACAACACCTGGGTCTGCTATAGCCACCATATACTACCCATGAACAGTAACAAATTGATACATAATTGAAACCAATTTGAAATGTATATTTGTGACCATTAAAAAAGCTCCCTTATCATAGGGGGTCTTTGTAACATCCGTGACGAGTACGCAGATAATAAACAACACCTGGGTCTGCTATAGCCACCATATACTACCCATGAACAGTAACAAATTGATACATAATTGAAACCAATTTGAAATGTATATTTGTGACCATTAAAAAAGCTCCCTTATCATAGGGGGTCTTTGTAACATCCGTGACGAGTACGCAGATAATAAACAACACCTGGGTCTGCTATAGCCACCATATACTACCTATGAACATTAACAAATTGATACATAACTGAAACCAATTTGAAATGTATATTTGTGACCATTATACAAGCTCCCTTATCATAGGGGATCTTTGTAACATCCGTGACGAGTACGCAGATAATAAACAACACCTGGGTTTGCTAGAGCCACCATATACTACCCATGAACAGTAACAAATTGATACATAATTGAAACCAATTTGAAATGTATATTTGTGACCATTATACAAGCTCCCTTATCATAGGGGATCTTTGTAACATCCATGACGAGTACGCAGATAATAAACAACACCTGGGTCTGCTATAGCCACCATATACTACCCATGAACAGTAACAAATTGATACATAATTGAAACCAATTTGAAATCTATATTTGTGACAATTATACAAGCTCCCTTATCATAGGGGATCTTTGTAACATCCGTGACGAGTACGCAGATAAGAAACAACACCTGGGTCTGCTATAGCCACCATATACTACCCATGAACAGTAAGAAATTGATACATAATTGAAACCAATTTGAAATGTATATTTGTGACCATTATACAAGCTCCCTTATCATAGGGGATCTTTGTAACATCCGTGACGAGTACGCAGATAATAAACAACACCTGGGTCTGCTATAGCCACCATATACTACCCATGAACAGTAACAAATTGATACATAATTGAAACCAATTTGAAATGTATATTTGTGACCATTATACAAGCTCCCTTATCATAGGGGATCTTTGTAACATCCGTGACGAGTACGCAGATAATAAACAACACCTGGGTCTGCTATAGCCACAATATACTACCCATGAACAGTAACAAATTGATACATAATTGAAACCAATTTGAAATGTATATTTGTGACCATTATACAAGCTCCCTTATCATAGGGGATCTTTGTAACATCCGTGACGAGTACGCAGATAATAAACAACACCTGGGTCTGCTATAGCCACCATATACTACCCATGAACAGTAACAAATTGATACATAATTGAAACCAATTTGAAATCTATATTTGTGACCATTATACAAGCTCCCTTATCATAGGGGATCTTTGTAACATCCGTGACGAGTACGCAGATAAGAAACAACACCTGGGTCTGCTATAGCCACCATATACTACCCATGAACAGTAACAAATTGATACATAATTGAAACCAATTTGAAATCTATATTTGTGACCATTATACAAGCTCCCTTATCATAGGGGATCTTTGTAACATCCGTGACGAGTACGCAGATAAGAAACAACACCTGGGTCTGCTATAGCCACCATATACTACCCATGAACAGTAAGAAATTGATACATAATTGAAACCAATTTGAAATGTATATTTGTGACCATTATACAAGCTCCCTTATCATAGGGGATCTTTGTAACATCCGTGACGAGTACGCAGATAAGAAACAACACCTTGGTCTGCTATAGCCACCATATACTACCCATGAACAGTAAGAAATTGATACATAATTGAAACCAATTTGAAATCTATATTTGTGACCATTATACAAGCTCCCTTATCATAGGGGATCTTTGTAACATCCGTGACGAGTACGCAGATAAGAAACAACACCTAGGTCTGCTATAGCCACCATATACTACCCATGAACAGTAACAAATTGATACATAATTGAAACCAATTTGAAATGTATATTTGTGACCATTATACAAGCTCCCTTATCATAGGGGATCTTTGTAACATCCGTGACGAGTACGCAGATAATAAACAACACCTGGGTCTGCTATAGCCACCATATACTACCCATGAACAGTAACAAATTGATACATAATTGAAACCAATTTGAAATGTATATTTGTGACCATTATACAAGCTCCCTTATCATAGGGCATCTTTGTAACATCCGTGACGAGTACGCAGATAATAAACAACACCTGGGTCTGCTATAGCCACAATATACTACCCATGAACAGTAACAAATTGATACATAATTGAAACCAATTTGAAATGTATATTTGTGACCATTATACAAGCTCCCTTATCATAGGGGATCTTTGTAACATCCGTGACGAGTACGCAGATAATAAACAACACCTGGGTCTGCTATAGCCACCATATACTACCCATGAACAGTAACAAATTGATACATAATTGAAACCAATTTGAAATCTATATTTGTGACCATTATACAAGCTCCCTTATCATAGGGGTTCTTTGTAACATCCGTGACGAGTACGCAGATAAGAAACAACACCTGGGTCTGCTATAGCCACCATATACTACCCATGAACAGTAACAAATTGATACATAATTGAAACCAATTTGAAATCTATATTTGTGACCATTATACAAGCTCCCTTATCATAGGGGATCTTTGTAACATCCGTGACGAGTACGCAGATAAGAAACAACACCTGGGTCTGCTATAGCCACCATATACTACCCATGAACAGTAACAAATTGATACATAATTGAAACCAATTTGAAATGTATATTTGTGACCATTATACAAGCTCCCTTATCATAGGGGATCTTTGTAACATCCGTGACGAGTACGCAGATAATAAACAACACCTGGGTCTGCTATAGCCACAATATACTACCCATGAACAGTAACAAATTGATACATAATTGAAACCAATTTGAAATGTATATTTGTGACCATTATACAAGCTCCCTTATCATAGGGGATCTTTGTAATATCCGTGACGAGTACGCAGATAATAAACAACACCTGGGTCTGCTATAGCCACAATATACTACCCATGAACAGTAACAAATTGATACATAATTGAAACCAATTTGAAATGTATATTTGTGACCATTATACAAGCTCCCTTATCATAGGGGATCTTTGTAACATCCGTGACGAGTACGCAGATAATAAACAACACCTGGGTCTGCTATAGCCACCATATACTACCCATGAACAGTAACAAATTGATACATAATTGAAACCAATTTGAAATGTATATTTGTGACCATTATACAAGCTCCCTTATCATAGGGGATCTTTGTAACATCCGTGACGAGTACGCAGATAATAAACAACACCTGGGTCTGCTATAGCCACAATATACTACCCATGAACAGTAACAAATTGATACATAATTGAAACCAATTTGAAATCTATATTTGTGACCATTATACAAGCTCCCTTATCATAGGGGATCTTTGTAACATCCGTGACGAGTACGCAGATAATAAACAACACCTGGGTCTGCTATAGCCACCATATACTACCCATGAACAGTAACAAATTGATACATAATTGAAACCAATTTGAAATGTATATTTGTGACCATTATACAAGCTCCCTTATCATAGGGGTTCTTTGTAACATCCGTGACGAGTACGCAGATAAGAAACAACACCTGGGTCTGCTATAGCCACCATATACTACCCATGAACAGTAACAAATTGATACATAATTGAAACCAATTTGAAATCTATATTTGTGACCATTATACAAGCTCCCTTATCATAGGGGATCTTTGTAACATCCGTGACGAGTACGCAGATAAGAAACAACACCTGGGTCTGCTATAGCCACCATATACTACCCATGAACAGTAACAAATTGATACATAATTGAAACCAATTTGAAATGTATATTTGTGACCATTATACAAGCTCCCTTATCATAGGGGATCTTTGTAACATCCGTGACGAGTACGCAGATAATAAACAACACCTGGGTCTGCTATAGCCACAATATACTACCCATGAACAGTAACAAATTGATACATAATTGAAACCAATTTGAAATGTATATTTGTGACCATTATACAAGCTCCCTTATCATAGGGGATCTTTGTAATATCCGTGACGAGTACGCAGATAATAAACAACACCTGGGTCTGCTATAGCCACAATATACTACCCATGAACAGTAACAAATTGATACATAATTGAAACCAATTTGAAATCTATATTTGTGACCATTATACAAGCTCCCTTATCATAGGGGATCTTTGTAACATCCGTGACGAGTACGCAGATAATAAACAACACCTGGGTCTGCTAGAGCCACAATATACTACCCATGAACAGTAACAAATTGATACATAATTGAAACCAATTTGAAATGTATATTTGTGACCATTATACAAGCTCCCTTATCATAGGGGATCTTTGTAACATCCGTGACGAGTACGCAGATAATAAACAACACCTGGGTCTGCTATAGCCACCATATACTACCCATGAACAGTAACAAATTGATACATAATTGAAACCAATTTGAAATGTATATTTGTGACCATTATACAAGCTCCCTTATCATAGGGGATCTTTGTATCATCCGTGACGAGTACGCAGATAATAAACAACACCTGGGTCTGCTATAGCCACCATATACTACCCATGAACAGTAACAAATTGATACATAATTGAAGGAGAGACCCAAACTTCGGGTCCGGGTGTCATGATCGGCATGTTCTCACTTGATAGTAAACATAGGAAACTGCTGGGCATCCAGCGAATTTTGCCTGTGCTTCTTTTAGGTTCACAAGCGATTTTTCTTTCATATACAGAAACGTTGAACCAATCACTTACATTAGCGTAGAAAATAGACTAGGGAAGATAACAAACAAACACTATAATGATATTTTAGGAGAAACCCGATAAAAAGAGAGTATAGAAAAAAGAAAGATTGACATTTGGATAGAATTCGTAAGATTCAAGGCAATAAATCAAAGGATTACTGGCCAGATTAGGACAATAATAAATAAAGATTGTTTTTTTCTGATCTTGAAATACTGAAAATCCACCGACAAAATATGTAGGCAAACATATGAATAGATCCCTAATACAGACACCGAAACACTAAATTCAGAAAAAAACCCAGAAAATCCGAAAAAAAAGCAAACGCTAAACAAAACGAAGCAAACACGCTTCAAAGAAGAAGAAAAGAGTGAAGATATCATGAAAAGATTTATATCTGAAAAGAAAACCTCATTGCCTTCTCTCAGGAAACAAAACCGGAGAACAGTAAAGACGGAAACAGAAAAAGTAAACGACTTATTGACAAATGTCCCAATGAACAACATCATGAAATTAAATGATTTAATCTATGCAAGAGGAAAATTAGTCTTTTGAAAAATTGGGGTTGCCCTGAAGAAAACAAATAAAAATCAAAACCGGGATGGAAACTAAAGTTAGAATTGCAGATAAGAAAACGTTGACAACAAGGAAAAATGCTGAGACAGAACTTTTAAATACATTCAGACGAAGCAGGGAAGCACAACTAGAACGAAAAATACAACTCAAAGAGACTAATCAGAAACTACTGGCGAAAGAAAGAAGACTATAAAAATACAGAGACAGGACCAAACAATACAAATAAAACAGGACATTCCAAAACAACCAAAAAATTTATATCCATATATTATATCCATCTATTCTATCAGCAAGTAGTTGGGTTGATTGTTTCGTTGGGTTTTAAATAATTTCAACGTTTGTAGGTTATTTAATGCCAAATCAATTTTTATACAAATAAACAATTCTATTTCAAACAATTCAGTTTAACATAAATACACAGTTCAATAGTCAAAAACATTTCCATTTCAAGCTATTTGGTTTCGTTAAACAGTTTTATTTCAATAAATTCTCTTTTGTACGAGGATAATTTGTTTACACACAGTTAAATGTAAAAACAGTTCTATATGGAACAATTCAGTTTAGCTTATGTACAGTTTCAATGTCAAAAATAGTTTTATTACAAACAATTTAGATTAGCATATGTATGCAGTTTACATGTCAAAACAGTTATATTTCAAGTAATTCAATTTAGCATAAATACACATTAGAGTTCTATTTAACCCATTAAGAGGGCTCCACAATATGCTACCACTCTCGGCCAAAGGGGAACTGGGAGCGTTGGCGATGGAGTGCTCCACATTCTTCAAAAATCCAGAATCTCTGGAACTTCACCCTCAGATTATTTAGTGTCATATATAGAACACTAGTTGAAGGGTGCCTTAGCCCATGACAGAGATGTCGTCGATGTATTCTACAGCCACAAACAACTTGGCAACCAGCAAGTAAGGGGACAATGGGCAAAAACATACCAATGACTGGATGCAATGGAGGCAAAAAGATTTTGGTTAAAAATATTGAAACGGAAAGATTAAATCACAAAATCTGATTGGATAAACCACTTGGAAAAGAGTTGCGAATACCTGAAAATGACGTCAAAGTAGAAATACTCCTGGTAAGACTCAAAACAAGACTCTAAAAAAGTCAGACTGGACAACACCAGGCCTAGGTGGATACATATGGGTTTTGTTTTAAAAAATATAGCTCCATCCAAAGAAGAGAGGCTACTGAAATGAATAAATGCACACAGCAAACTGAGATATCAGAATGGGTGTCCAAAGTAAAAACCAGGCTGATCCAGAAAGACCCCCTCAAAGGAACAATCCCAAAGAACTATAGAACTATAAGATGCCTAATGATGATGTGGAAAATACTATCGGCCCAAAAAAGAGGGAATTTTACGATTTATGATAAGTCATGGCCTGGTCTCCGAATCCCACAAGGGGACCAGATTTGCAGAAGAAATTTTATACATTGAAGAACACATCCTCAGTGAGAGCAAAACGAGACAAAAATCTAGTTATGGCGAGAATTGACTACATAAAGGCTTACGATATGGTACCTCAAAGGTGAATACAAACAAACTATATCGCAAGAAAATATCAACCACCTAATGTAGATGGACGGCATCAAACTGCTTGCTCAAAGTGAAAAAGAATTGTCGACTTTAAAACAGTCAGTAAGAATGTAACGTCAAAAATATTAGGATGGAATTTGGCTTTGAAAGATGCGCTCTGCTTGTAATCAAATGCGGAAAATGACTCATGACGGAAGAAATTGAACTACCTATTCAAGAAAAACTCTGAACGCAAGGAGAAGAGGAAACTAACAAATATTTGGAAATATTGGATTTTTATATCATCTAACAAGTTCAGAAGAAGGAAACAATAAAAAAGAGTACCTCAAGAGAACGAGAAAACTAATCCAAAACATATTATAATAAGTGAACCTTATCAAAGGGTTAAATACTTCGGCTGTCCTCTTTGTAAAATATTCGTGACCATTCTTGAAGTTGATGAGAAGAGAACTTAAACAAATGGACCAGAGAACAAGAAAAATAATGGCCATGTATTAGGTCTTACATCCCAGATATTACGTTAACAGATTATATTTGTCAAAACGGGAAGGAAGAAGAGGAATTGAAAACACTCAAGCTAGCGCTGTGGCATCGATGCAACGACTCGAAGACTACATAGAACGGTGCATATAAAGACGGATTTCATCCACCAGAAATAATACTGAGGTAACGAGGATTGAAAGAACAAAATAACCAGAAAACACAAATGGAACGAAAAAACTCTACTAACGTTGTAAGTGACTAACGAGCGACAACTTACGCAAGAAAATGTGAACGTAGATAAAAAAGCGAAAACTCAAAAGAGAAACTGAATCTGTACTAATAGCTGCACAAAACAACATCATGGGGACCAATCATATGAAAGCAAGAATTGATAACACTCAACAAAACATAAGCTGTAGATTATATGGTGATAGAACCAAAATAATCAATCGCATAAGCGAATGGAGCAAGCTTGCAGAGAAAGAGTAGAAAACTAGACATGACTCAGTGGGCAAGATAATCAACTGGGGATTATGCAAAAATTAAAATTTGATCAATTTTATTTGCGCAATCGAGCATTTGTCCAGGAGAATGAGACACGCAAATTCCCCTGTGATTTTGAGATACAAACGGATCTCTAATCTCGGACAGACTAGCAGACCTAGTGATAATCTCAGAGAAAAGAATTTACCAAACCCTAGTTTTTATTGTCCAGGCTGACCACAGAGTAAAATTGAAAGAAAAGGGAAAAAAGGTAAATACCGCAAACTTGCCCGGGAATTGAGAACCTTGAGACCATGAATTTAATGACAGTGATACCAATTGCAATTGCTGCTCTTGGTAAAATCACCGAAAGATTAATATAAGGACTGGGGGAATTTGAAATAATAGGACGATTGGAAACCATACAAACAACAGCATTATTAAGATCGACTAGAATACTGAGAAGATTTCTGGAGACTTGAGGAGACTTGCTGTCACTCAGACTCCAGTGAGAAAACATCGGCTTACGCTGGTATGAAACACTTTAAAAGGAGTTCAATAATAATGATAAAACATGCTGAATGATGAACTTTGCTCTTCCGGTGGACCCCAGAATAAACATAAAGGAAAACGTTAAGAGAAATACCTAGACCTTGCCAGTCTTAAAAGTAGCTACGGAACATGCAGGTGACAGTGAGACTAAGTGTAAAAGGCGAGATAAAGGGGCCTGATGACTTAGAATAATTTTCAAACTGATCAATTTGATTAGTTGGTTGGTTGTGTTTTATGGCATATCGACTTTTTAAAGTTATTTAACGCCGAATACATTTTTATACATATAATCCGATCTATTTCATACAATTCAGTTCAGTATGAGTCATCAATTTAATTGTAAAAAACATTTTCATTTTAAACAATTCAGTTTATTCAAACATTTCTAATTCAGTTAATTCAGTTTAGTATAAGTACATATTTTATTTACACATAGTTAAATGTAAAAACAGTTCTATATTAAACAATTCAGTTTAGTGTAAGGGCAGTTTCAACGTCAAAAAAGTCCTATATCAGGTGCTATTGTCAAAACAGTATTTTTCAGATAATTCAGCTTAGTATAAGAATGCAGTTTAGATAACAAAACAGTTATATTTTAAACAATTTATTTCAGCATAAATACGCAGTTTCAATCCAAGAAACAGTAAACTGAAGAAAGTACGGTTTAGTTCTATTCAACCCATACATAGGGCCCTATCAGAGGCAACCATTCCAGGCAAGAGTGAAGATAGGTGCAATTGCAATGAAGGGTTGCTCCACATTCTCGAAAGCCTCACCATCACTGGATCCTCACCATCAGAATATTTAGGGTCATATACAGGACACTCGTTGGGGGGTATTGCCCCCTCAGCGACGCAGTCGGTGTATTCTAATGTCTCAGCTGACTGGTCAAATGTCTATTTGAATTATAGATGATATTCTAACAGGCCGTACAACTCATACAAAGTTCAGAGGGGACCAAGAAGTAACTACAATGAAGGAATATTCTACTCTTTCCAATGTACTGTAATAGCTTGTCTCCTCTTTTTGGTTTTTTTTTTTTACTAATCTGCTGGTTATACAGTCAAGGAAATTTTAGCCCCTCCGGCAGGTGGGTGAGTTGAATTCTTCCTGGGTGGTCCCTACATCTGGTTATGAAGCAACTCTTCTAAGCTTTGTAAATAACAATGTAAATATATTAGTCAAAATATCAGGTGAATACAGTAGCAAGAAGTCTGGCACGAGGACGTCGTCCTGTGACCTGTTATCATGGGCAAAAATTTATCCAGTGAATGTGTCTGCGAATGAGCTTTCATTAATGCGACATGTAAGAAGCTATAAACCATGCGTTGGTGAACGTTTTGAACTTGCTTAAACATTAAACTGGTGGGTAATATCTTTTCTTAAAAAAACGCGGAAAGACTGAAGTAATCTTATATCCTACAAGATATAAACACATGAACGATCAGCATAAAATAACTCATTTTCTTTTGACTAAGTTTACGAAAACTATATTCATATCATAGAAAACTTTTAACTTCTTGTCTTTCTGTCTATTTCAAATGGAAATTTTATTTGTTTTTGTAATCACTTCTGTCTGATTGCATTCCTCTTTCGCTTCATTCACTTCATTAAGCGACTCAATTACAGTAATTGATATCAAATCGAATAGCTTTGCTTCCGGTCATTGATTTTTAAGCTTATCTTATCGACTAAATCAAATATTCGATTTACTGATCAAAGGATTTGATTTCACCATCAAATGACACTAATTTGTAGACACATGCTAATTTGATAAAAAATAAAGATTTATGAAAAGGAAATAAATAGAAGTAAAACTGTCAAAAAATCAAATAATTATGTGTTTTAATTTCAACTGAACTCATCTAGACATCTAGTGGTAGATTTGCATTCGAAATACGAGGAGAGTCAAAAGTTTTGCAAGTTTTGCGTTTCCAAGACAATGAGAAGCTCATTGTCTTATGGAATTTTGATTGACTAATTCATTCTGGAGAGTCAGAACATCAATGCCAACCTGTAGTCTGAATAGGTGGAGCCTATGTATTCCATTGTTCTGCAAAAAATATCTTGACAGGATTAACAGAAAAAACTATTTTGTGGCAAGAAAAGCTAGTTTTTATATCATAGGAATGACTATGAAAAGCCTCAAGGAACTGATGCGTCACTCAACATAAGGAAAGAACCAAGATCCCACAGATTATTATTTGTTCTAATCCATGATTAACTTCCTGCTTTCATTATGCTTGAACCACCACAAAAAGGAAGAAGTTTTAGTTAAGGGAAACGTGTCACAAAGAATACGAACTAGTATCAGTGTTGGATCAAAAGACTGGGAGAAAGTTCATGTCAAATGGTGAAAAATGATTAAACTCTAAGCTTCGTTTTAGTGTGTAGAAGAATAAAGCAAATAATTATTTGTCTAAATTTCTTAGATGAAACTTTATAAATTTTATCATCAAGAGTATTCAGACTATGGTATTCTTCTTTAGAGAGATATTCACATGATTTGAGCCCATACACAACGGAGTAATGGATGATAATAGGTGATTGCTTGAATAGTACTTTTTAGTGAAATCATCGGGAGTTTGCAGGTTCTGTCTCAACAGCACTAAAATAACAAATTATATTTACTATGGCTTAACACAGGTACCTAGTGATGGTTAACGGAATTAGAACAGTTTAGCCACGTGGATGGGATAAAGCGTTAGGTTCCAATTTTTTTTGGTCTCTAGAGTTCGACATGAAACATCTGAAGAAGGTGGAAGGACACATCGGACGTAACATTGTGAGTATAACAATCAAGAAGAAGACAATGTAAGTCAGGAAAATATGTGTTTTAAAACTCTTGATCAACACGAGTTTCTATATCATCAGAAGCGATTATCGTAAAATATATATATATATATATATATATATATATATATATATATATATATATATTAGAATTATCATGCCTAGGAAATCCGGCAAACACCTACGTGTGACAAAGGGAACACTGAACAGCTGTTTCGACCTTATTGGGTGTCATCAGCAGTGCACACCGTAATATCCACCACTGGAGATCGAACTAACCAACAACCACAGTACGGAGAAGCCAAAAATGGGCCACCGGTTTATATCACACATAAGCGATGCCGAATTAACTAGTCATTGTGACAATGCGCCACCACTTGGCCAAATATATATATATATATATATATATATATATATATATATATATATATATATGAGAATGTTTTAGTGCATATTTATTTCCATTTTATTGGCAGGGATTACTATACATTCTTCTCGAGCAGGATGTAACACAAGGTTTTTTTAAAGAAGAGTAAAACTGGTGTAAATTCAGTTTACCTTATCTTAAAATTTTGGCATATCAAGGTCAAAATAGCACATTAGCAGTAAGGGAAACATAAGCAGCTTCGTCCATCATTTGAACTTGGTTCTCGAAATGCATTTCCTATATCAATAACCATTACAATAATACCTCCACGTATTGCAATTTGCATTTGATGATATTATGTAGCCTTTTCAATTTGTTTATTAGACGTAGTTTTTTTGTCTAATGTTTTAAATATGGGGCACCAAATGAGAATAAATATCACTAATATGATTGCATAGTATGCTAAGTGTTACACGAAATGAAGGGGAATATATAGGACCTTCTAAAAAGAGATAAACAATATTAGCTTATAACTGACAAAGCCTTAAAATAAAGGTTTTCCGATGTGTAGAAATATCATAATTGAGTATTATTTGGTATGCCATCTTACCAAGCAATACATGACTATGTTGGTCTCGTATTTATTAAACTTAGCTTAATTCGACACCAAGCAAAAGGTATGGAACAACTGATAATCCATATAAATACTAATGTTATGATAACCTTGCTATACCACGGGGAACTGTATATTATATTGTCATAGTGTTATTATTTCCTGTTGACACCGGCTGCTTGTTACTGCGATTGATATAAATTAAAGTCTACTTAAGCCAACAGAAATCTCCTTATAATCGTTTAGTACCATAGTTGTCTGCATTGTTTAAGCTCTTCAGTAAATATCCAGCTCCTTCAAACTCTTCGTAATGGTTCTAGAATTGTCTCAATAGCCCAAACACTTACGGCGCCAATATATGGTCTTACATTCATTTAATTCGCTGGAATAATTTTCATGAACTGACTTTTCCCTCTCTTTCAGATATATTGCATAATTGAAATAGGAGTATCTCATATTGAACACGTTTTTCTCATAAATGCGTGTACGTCTAATCATATTGTATAATCTTCCTGTTTTTCTGTTTAAGAATTTATATATATTTACGATACTTAATCTTAAGAAACGTGGCTCTGTCAGGTTGGGGCTACAGAATACACTGTCTGCATTTCTGCACAGTGAGTGTCATTGATATAACACTAAACAATCTGATGGTGAGACTTCGGTAATACTGGAGCTTTGGGGAATACGGAATACCCGTTCATTGTCATGCTCCCAGGCCACTTTGGCCCGGAGTGTTAGCACCTGATACGGTCATATATGGGTTAAATGGTACTAAAGTGTGTAAATAAGCTAAACTGGTGCGTTTGAAATTGCTGTATTTACATCTAATTGTTCATAAAAAAAAAACTATGAATTGTTTGGAATACAAATCTTAGATCATTTAACAGTGTGTAAACAAATGACTGATGTTTAATTGATTTGTCAGTTATTCATCGCAATACTTGGAACAATTTAAGTTTGTTGACATGTTAAACTGAATTGGTTGAAATGGAACTTGTTTAATAATTTTACTGAGTATGAACCAAAATTTTCTTAGCTAAAATGAAATTGTTTCAAATAGAACTGATTTTGATATTTAAAATGTGTACTCATGCTAAACTAAATTGTTTTTAAATAGAAATGTTTAATAGTAAAAAAATAGATTTGGCATTAAATAACCTACAATGGTTCATATGATAATTACCAAATCAAAGATAAAAAAAGCGCATCTAGTTTATAGATTTAACCTTTGTTTACATAGAGTAAATGAAGTATTTCGCATAGTTCCTTGTAAAACACCTTAGCCATTGATCAAATGTTATTTCAATATTTAGGCAAGGCATTTTACTTAGTTAATGTATATTACTTACTGTTACGCCCCATTATATTTTATTTTTAAGAGCATCCATCTATTTCGTTTATCAGTCCAAATGTTGTTATCTTTAATTTTGATTTTTACTTTTTATGATCATACTGAAAATTACTCCATTTCATTCTTGAAACACCTTCATTGCAAAATATGTGAAAACAATTTCAGAATACTTGAATCATTGACAAAATTCTCCGTATTGACTCTTAAAAATGGGATATTTTGGTAAATATTATACTCGATAAAGATATGCAAATTTACCCAACCAAAAATTTCAAATATTTTACCTTAAAAAGTCGTAACGTTATACACGAACACATTTTCAAGTATTATAATAAAAATATTGCAAATAGTATTTCAGTAACAATTTGCAAAGATACCGGAAAAACAATTCAAATAATAAACCCTTAAAAATTTCAGATATAATGCTAGTAAACATTTTTATATAATATTCTCGAAAAACTTTGAATAATATACGAAAAAATGGCAGTAATGATTTGGAATGTTGAAGAAATGCGAAAAAAATTCATACAATCGAATTGAGGATCAACATTAACTCCAATGAAAACAATGTTGTCGATTCCAAGCGCCAAAATAGAGTTAGTAACGCTTACTAACAAGTGTGTTGGCCGTATCTAAATATATTTATTGTATGACATCTGTTCACTGCTATAAAAGCTTATATTGACGAAACAGTTATCTCCCCTTTTTGTAACAACAATAAAACCTTGGAAAAGTAAACATTCGTTTCATAAAAGGAATTGCCGTTGTAGG